>OX243819.1:8917059-9117059 GCA_945859605.1 Lumbricus rubellus
TTACATGTAGGCTACACCCGAGACCTTTGCCTGTCTGTCTGTCTGTCTGTTTGCGATCTTTTGTCTGGGTATTTCACTCACGTACACCGTCTCTTCTCAGTTCTCTTTTCTCTGTCTCTCTCGCTATGTCTGTATGTTTGTCTGTCCATGTCTGTCTCTGTCTGTCTCTGTATGTTTATCTCTGTATGTTTCTGTCTCTAACTCTGTCTCTGTCTGTTTGTCTGTTTTTCTGTGTATCTCTGTGTCTCTGTCTCTGCCTCTGTCTATCTGTCTTTCAGCCCGTCTGTCTCTGTCTGTCTGCCTGTCTCTTTTTTTATTACTCTCTCTGTCTCCTTCTGTCGCTCTCTTTCTCTGTCTCTGTCTCTGTCTCTCTCTTTCTCTGTCTCTGTTTGTCTCTCTGTCGCTGTCTCTCTGTCGCTGTCTCTCTGTCTCTGTCTCCCTCTGTCTGTCTGTTTCTCTCTGTCTCGCCCTCTGTATCTTTGTCTCTGTCGATCTGTCTCTCTCTCTCTTTCGGCTGCTTCTTAGTTGGTGAGCCATCTGTATCCGTTCATCCTTAAAAAACATAAGCATCGTGGGTTATGGCAGCATATGCAGCAGTGAAATCTGCCCTTCTAATGAACCGTGGTAATTAATCATAGGCTATATTCTGCTGTGTTGCTTTTTTATTGATTGTCATCAATGTCTTTATCGCCGACCATTAAAGGGAAGTGAATCAAATGTAATTAGCGCCGTTAAACTTCTATCTCTCCAAACCCTGATTCCGATTTCGATGTAGCCTATAAGGTTGTGCTCTTTGAACGAATCCAGGTGCAAAACTGATCAAGGGGCTTAATTATTTGTAAGAAAAAAAGTAACCACATTTCCTGTACTCTTGTATGTGTTTCTGTCAATTGTATATTCAATGTTTATTCATCTGTATGTCTGGTCTGATTTGGTCTGTCTGTCTATCTCTATCTTTGGTTGTCTACTCTTTGTTCCAGATATAATCTATTTCCACTAATCACGCAGTAATGGTAAAGCAATAAACCAATATTTGCACGAAGAATGCATTTTTGTGGCCGATTTTTAATTATTCCATTGTTTTTAAAACGACGGAAAACAAATAGCACGTGTAAGCCTGGTCTAATGTAGAGTTGTAGGCCACTAGCATTGCGCACGTTTACTGTTCAATGTTCATCGATTGATTGATTGCTTTATTGATTTTCTGTGATCTGATCTGGCGATTATCGACGACGAATGATCGATCGATCGATTGATTGATTGATTGAATGAAAAGATTCCTGCTTTTAATACGTTTAGATTCCTGCTTTTAATACGTTTAGATTTACTGCGGTGACGCGTCCAATCAGCTACGCAAAGCAGAAGCGATCTAGGCGAGTGTACGTGTTGATAGCCATACCATGGACGATATCATTCGCCATCTCATTACCCATCGCTCTCGGCATGAACTACACCGATCGCCGGTTGGAGACGCCGACCCTCTGCACCTTCTACAACTCCGACTTCCTCATCTATTCGTCGATGGGATCCTTCTACATCCCATGCCTTGTCATGACGCTGCTCTACTGGCGCATCTATCTCGCCATCCGAAGCAGGACGAGGCGACGAGGCACCGTCGTTGGCGGCGGCGGCGGTGATCAGAGGCAGCAGCTGCAGGCGAAGACGGGAGAGGCGAGGGCGCTTAATGGGACGTATGGCAACCACGGCGCCGTGGAGGAGGAGACTCGCAGGGAAGAGGAAGAGGAGGAAGAGGAAGAGGAAGGGGAAGAGGAGGAAGAAGAGGAAGAGGAGGACATTATAAAAGACGAGGTGGTTAGAATGGTGAATGGGGAAATGGGTTTAAGAGGAGGACTTCTTTTGCCCTTTTCTACCCACTACGCCACTCAGAGACAGAGGATGTCGTCGATGGCGCAGAGTGATGGCGTGGCCGTGGTGCGCGAAGAGATGGATTCCGAAGATGCTGAGGCTGGTGGTGAAGATGATGCGGATGATGATGACGATGACGATGGAACGACGGAACTGGAGCTGACTCCGGAGAAGGCGATCGTCATGCTATCCGAGAAGGTTCTGCTGCTTCCCGTTGCCATGACAACATCATCCGTGAACAATGTGCAGTCAACCGTGTCCGATGGCGACTACCTGCTCGTCCGGGATTCCAGCGACACGGAACGGACGCAGGAACCGGAACCGGATGCCTTCAACGACGGACGGATAACAATTCCCCGGATAACGATCCAGTCGATCTCAAGCACGCAGAATAGTCCATCGGAAATGATGACGATCCAGAACAGTGGTTACTCCTCGAGTCCGCACGGGTTATCATCATTGGCCGCGAACTGGATCTGCGAAGGAGACCGTTCCAGATCGTGCAAGAGGATGACCTCCCTTCGAACGGTACAAAAAGGCAGCAACCGACAGAAGCGTAAGAAGACCGGAAGTCGACATGGACCTCGAAGAGTTGACTTCACTGAACTGTCAACGGTGGCAGATCCAGGTCTGGCCACGGACTCCAGCAGCCTCGTGCAGATGTCGAGACGGGAATCGAGCTTCGTCCAGTTCTCGACCAAGTTCAGCTTCAGCAGCGGACAAGGTCAAGGGCAAGGTCATGGACAAGGTCATGGACAGGTATCAGCTGTGGGTCTGTCGACGAACCTGGCGAGGAGGAAAAGAGCAGCGAAGAGAGAGAAGAAAGCGACGAAGACCTTGGCCATTGTTCTTGGTCAGTTTCATCAACCCTCTGCTTCTTTAATCTTTAAAAATACGTCATTTTCAGTATGTACAGGGTGGCTCAAAAAAATGTCCCCCGGATAAAATGCGATAACTTCGCAACCGATTGACATTTTTCTGCGAAAATTTCTCAATTTGTAGGGGAATGAATTTCCAATAATACCTGAAAGTTTCAATTAAGAAATTCCATGTTTGCAAAAGTTACAGCTGTTTAAACTTTCAATTCCGTTTTTTCAAATATCCGCGGAAAATTGAACGTCATTTGTAGATTTCCATGCCAAATAATATCACTTTTCACTACGACCTCAGAATTCTGTTTTGCAATTTATGTTAGAGTATGTTGGGTGTGTCCACTCCCTGCTTTAATACGACCTCGAATACTTTTTGTGAAGTTCAGTATGGGCCTGTGCATCGAGTCCTGCGGCGACTGATCCCACATTAGCAGCAAGACTTCCTTCAGCTAGCCAATGTTCAACAACTTGGGATGAAATGTGTTGCAGCGTTCCAGCAGAGCTCTCCAGACGTGATAATCAAGAAAGTTAAGGTCTGGCGAGTTTATTGGTTATTCATATTTGCCAATAAATGTACTGCATTTGATGGCAAAAATAAGGTAGCGTCATCATAATCAACCTCGCCGTGCGAGCAAGCAGGCGCACCGGCCTGCAGGAAAATAAAACCAGATGTTTGAACATACCTTCAGTGTTCAATGAGTCTGGGTAACAGAGTTCAAGGGTAAATTTGACATTTAGCCTACTGAATGGAATGAAGTGCTGTCTTTCCTTGCCGCGTAACACACGCCATCATAACTGATGCTGAAACCATGATGTGCTTTGCAAACTTGATGCCTTTCGACTACCAAGCGAACTTCGTGAATATCACGCTTTTTCCATCAGACCAAACGACCACTTCCTGCCTCTCTTCCGACACATGACCTTCGTTACATAAATACGTCTACAGATAGCCTTCAATGTGCTCAGGCTCCACTTTTCAGTGGGGATTTTGCCATGATCGCACGATGTCCCAGTTTCTGCTCACGCAACGTTTTTTGAATTCCCATTTTTTCTTCCGCAGAAACTTTGTCCATGACGTTCAGTATGGGATTCACAAATTGAGACCTTAATATATAAAATATCATCAAATACTAATAGTTTGCTTCACAAACAGCTTCGTAATAGCTCGTAGTGATGTCATATGACATCATCATCGCTTAGTTTGCTGTAATTTGCCAAGAAATCTTAAAGAAATCGCATGTATTGGAGCGTGATTCTGCGCAAATTCGGAAAAATAAAAAACCTATTTTTGCACAGCTGTAACTTCTGAAGTAATAGAAATTCATTATTGAGATTTTCAGGCATTTTTGCAAATTCTTTCTTCTATAAATCCAGCTATTTTCATAGAATAATCTCGATTGGCTGCGGATAAATTGCATTTTTCCTGGTGGGACATTTTTTATTGAGCCACCCTGTATGTATGTATGTATGTATGTATGTATGTATGTATGTATGTATGTATGTATGTATGTATGTATGTATGTATGTATGTATGTATGTATGTATGTATGTATGTAGCCTATGTATGTATGTATGTATGTGTGTATGTATGTATGTATGTAGGCCTATGTATGCATGCATGCATGCATGTATGCTGAGTGTGTTATTGTAGGCTACCTCTGAAAGTGTGTCTATATAATTTATTCAGGAGTATTTCTTCTCTGTTGGATGCCATTCTTCACCGTCAACATCATCAATGCCATCTGCCTCAGATACGATCTCTTCTCCCGTCGCCAGTTCTGCCACATCCCATCCTGGCTCTTCTCCTTTCTCGTCTGGCTCGGATACATCAACAGCTTCCTCAATCCTGTCATCTATACCATCTTCAACGCTGAATTCCGACGCGCCTTCAGAAAGATTCTGCATAGGATCTGCTGACTATTTTTCGCAGACGTTTTGCCATTTAATTGTCATTTCGTAAGCGAATCTGATGTAAGTAGGCCTATAGCCTAGGTCTATACATTGCGATCACGTTCTGAAATGTAGGCGTATACCTGCATTCGTTTTACGAAAGAACCAGAGAGTAGGCTATTTCTACGGTCTCAAACTGAATCGCATTTAATTGAATTTATTCGATGAGATCATTCGCCATTGTTGTTAATGGGTGCTACATCAGTTAGTTTTTTTAAAGAAACGCCAGAATTGTGCTAAATGTGAGTGGGGGAACCAGCGTACGTAGCTCATCGTTAAAGTGTTAAACATCCCGTGGAGTTCTATAACGACCTATGGCCTCGACCCTGTTCATTTTCAGTGAATTAATCGAACCAGATCCGTCATCATCATCATCATCATCATCATCATCATCATCATCATCATCATCATCATCATCATCATCATCATCATCATCATCATCATCATCGTCGTCATCGTCGTCGTCGTCATCATCATCATCATCATCATCATCGTAATCGTCGTCGTCGTCGTCGTCGCTCTGTCCATCATATGATTGGATGCCACGCGTTTTATTTCATCGGGTGCAGACCGTGCAAACTCGAAATGCAATTCCTAAATATCCCACAATTAATGGCAGCTTTTGCGAACAGGTAGTGATGATCCTTATATGCATAAAGCCACTTGTCGTATGCGGTCTATGGAATGTACAGCTACATGTAACTAGAGTGCGGTGTGGCGCATAAACGTACCGACTAGAAACACCGACCTGGTTGAAAAATAAACAGTTTCTTTTTGGTTGTAAAGTTAATAATTTGTGACTTTCGATAGAGGAGCTGCTAGCATACTGCAGATTAGTAGGCCTATAGTCTAGCAGTGGCGGCGCCAGGATTTCAGTTTTTGGGGGTTGCTGAACTTTTGTCGGAACATTTTACATTTTCACCGCCAAAATTTCTTTTTTAGTCATCTGGTCAAAGTCTTGTAAAAAATTTCCATCTTCACCGCCGAAATTTCTGATGACTTTTTTATAGTTGTCAGCTTCCAATTATCGGGGGGGCTGAACGTCGAAATTTGTAACTTTTACATGGCAAAAAAATGGATCGTCTATTTTGGGGGGGGGGGCTTAGCCCCCCCCTAGCCCTCTGCCGCCGCCACTGTAGTCTAGCTAGTAGCCGACAGTACCGTAGTTTAATTTATTTTCTTATTAAGTTCGATGGGGTGTTGTCTTAATTTTGTGTATGGCTTTGTGTCAGACGGGGATAGAAATTAATTTTTTATGAGTTTGCTAAAAGTCGATCATATTAAACAGAATTTGCTGACGTGTTGCGTTGCGAATTTGATATGTGATATGAACTGACAAAGACTTTAAAAGGCCTAATCAACTGAACAAAATCATTACGTAGACCTGTGGGATGATCGGAAATAAGTTAAATGTATTAATTTTGTAGTGTGCTGATTATAGAAGAAAAATTGCTTGCCACGAACTGAATATTAACAGTAGTGTCTAATGACGACTATAATGTGCAATGTCTAGATGATCAGCAGCACACAGAGAGAAACGGAGTGGTAAACGATGTTCACAGAGAGGCAACCTATGAAAGGTCGACTATCCTTATGACATTTGCCCTCGTGACATTTTGTCCTCTTGACATATAATCCTCATGACATTTTGTCCTCTTGACATATAATCCTCATGACATTTATGGATCGACTGACACTTGGAAAAGGATAAGTTTAAAGTTGAAAACAAATGGAAACAATTTACTGAGCAGAACGGTGATAATTAATCTGGGAGAGAATATCATAATCTAGGATCTTCTAGATCCACCAAACACAGTTGCTAATTGAAAGAGGACATAAATTATTATTTTATTTTATTTATTTAATTATTTTCTGTTCGTTTTAGTCTCGTGAATGACCAGAGAAGGACAATCAGATGAGTTGATGCAAAAATGATAGGGTATGGACAATATAAGTAGGCCTACTGACTTTAAATAGGATTGCGACTGGCCAGAGTTTAATGATTTAAAGTCGGATAAAAATGGGTCATAGAGAAATAGTGTTGGCCTTAATCCATACAAACGAATGCACTTCGATAATTTTTCAATGTTATGCTATAGACCGGTCTAACCTCAGTTCCAATTTCTTTGACGTGTAGCATTAGGAAGAAGCTTTCTTGAATGGTCGCTAAAATAAGTCCATATAGAATGAATGAAACAATGAATGGATGCAGTGCAGAAGCCATTAAATGACAATTAATTGACCCAAAGATCATGGAAAGAGTGGCCGTTTTCATGCGAAGATAACAGACTGTGGGCCAGAATATCTGACGATTTTTGACATACTATAGGCATAAATGTCGTGGACAGAGACTTCGGATGTGTCAAAGACGCTGGGACAAAGAGATGTAGATGGCACCGATAATTAAATGACCAATGAACGAATCTATATACTTAAATAAAACATAGGCCTAATTATATAAATAAATATACATAGACGGTTGAATTCCTCCAAGAAGTTTTGGTAGTTTCCTCAGTAGTTTTGTTTTGTCTTACATTTCATAGCCTACTTTTACATTTTCTCCTCATGGCATTTAAGAATCGGGTGACATTATCTCACCGTGATATTTTACATTATTCTCTGGTGACATTTTGTCCTCTTTCCACTCAGCCCTCTTCGCGATTCTTCCTCGCATTCTCACCTTGTGACATTTTGACCTCGTGACATTTTATCCTCGAGACGTTTCCTGGCACCTATTTGACCTTGACATTTTGACATATTGTGCTTGTGACATAATTATTCTCTTAAAAGCAATCATTGCAATCATTAAATTGCTCTGTATAGATTGTTGTGGACAACGCAATCGAAGAAGTCGGATCTATATTTCGTCAAAGATCGACTCAAACCGAAGTTAACTGTGGACTTAGAGTCTTAGACTATTTTGACAAAACAGTTGACAACTGCAAAAGTCGATCATTATCTCGTAAACCTCCTCAACGAAATGCGTGTTATTTGCGGCAGCATCACCGTGAATGGAAAAATGCTGAGAACAACAAAAAAGCGAAAATTCCCATGAGAGAAAACGTGTTAACCCATTAGTGCCCGACGTCCGTTATAAAGGACGCTCAGAAAACACGTTGCCAAAATAAGAGGCAACTGTATAATATAGTCATCATTATTTTTTTTAATTGGTGGGTCAATTGGCTATAGATTCCACTATTGTGATTGCCGGATTATGTGGATTAGAAATATTTTATTGCTTGTGCTAATGTGTCTATTGCAGCATGTCTAAAATCCTCGCTACCCCTAGTTATTATATTTATGTTTGGTATTGAACGAGGATGAATTTAGAGAAAGTGTAAATGTTGTTTATAGTAGCCATATGGGTCAATATGCTGACAAAATATTATCCCAATTGCCGCAAGTTTTCCAAAGGAAATTTCGATTTCAATGTAAGCGTCCGTTATAACGGACGTCGGGCACTAGCCCAGAGATGACGTTTCTTACAGTAAGTCTCCATGCGCCATGGTCCCAGCAATTTACACCGTCATTGCATTCTTGTAATATGCAGTAAGCATCAGCCTGTAGTTTAATCAGACTGGCGACTCACTATTTTGACATGAATATTGTAGACTTTTGCACTTCTGACATGAGTTTGGGTACGGTGGGGCATGTACTGAAGGAGCCTGTACTTGAGGAACCTGTACACAGGTCAATTTACCTTAAAACACATAGCAGCCAGGTGCAGAGAACTAGTATCACGCCTCACTATACTGATTATTTGCTGGCATGATCGCTGTGTTGTAAGAAACTTTACCCCCCCCCCCCCCCGCGAGGGACCGGACTCAATCTCTGTCCGTCCTCACCTTAGCCGACCATCCCATCCCGACGTAGGCTTTGGCTCATTTCTGATTTCCCCTGTTTTGCATTTGAAGCCTTCATCGAAAGAACCACTAGAGTCCATTTTTGACATTTTTTAGTTATCTTTGTCCTGCCATTCTTAATGCTATAGAGCATGTATTGGCAAGTTCCTTTTTCAGAAAACTAACGTCAGTCCGAAGTTATAATGAAAAGAAAATATAGTGTTCATGCAATAACCACTGAAGTCCAGGACTTCAGTGGTTCTTCCATGAATTCACGTGTAACTACGTTTGGCGGGCTATGCATGTTCCGCCTTAGCAACAGTTTGTTGCGTCTTTAGTTGCACACAAGGTGTTTCTTAAGAATTTAAATAGAGGTCAAATAAAAGTAATTATATCTGCCAGAAGAATTAAACATCAAATAGATGTTTAAAATGTACAAAGAGAATTATCCATCCAGCAAACATCATAATATGATGTGTTGCAGATCTTATTGTAAGCCCTATATTATAGGGCTTACAATAAGATCTGCAACACAGAATTCAAATTCTGTTTGGGTAGGCCTATCTGCAGGCTGGTGTTGATACTTTATTCATGTGCTTGACAGAATAACAATAGGGCCTAATTATACAACACAACGACTTTCACTATTTTCACTGCCTTGTTGTAACCTTGCAAGAAGAGATTTGACCATGTCACAAGACATTTCCTGTTCTAGGTTTTTATGTAAGTAATAAGTATGTGTGTAAGTATGTAAGTATGTAAGTAAGTAAGCAAGTATGTATGCATGTATGTATGTATGTATGTATGTATGTATGTATGTATGTATGTATGTATGTATGTATGTATGTATGTATGTATGTATGTATGTATGTATGTATGTATGCATGTATGTATGTATGTATGTATGTATGTATGTATGTATGTATGTATGTATGTGCATGTATGTGCATGTATGTACTATGTACTGTATGTATGTATAGGCCTATGTATGTATGTATGTATGTATTTATGTATGTATGTAAGTAATAAGTATGTATGTAAGTATGTATGTATGTGATATGTATGTATGTATGTATGTATGTATGCATGTATGTATGTATGTATGTATGTATGTATGCATGTATGTATGTATGTATGTATGTATGTATGTATGTATGTATGTATGTATGTACTGTGTATTGTATGTATGTAGGCCTATGTATGTATCTATGTATGTGTGCATGTATGTATGTATGTATGTAATGTATGTATGTATGCAAGTATGCATGTATGTATGCAAGTATGTCGCTGAAGCAGCTGCACTATACCCTCATGACTCTGAATAATCCTGTTTCCAAACTGAAATCTTACACTGACGACGAAAATAGCAACACATTAGCATTAAGCTAAGCGACACAATACAAGGACAATGCACTAAAATAATGTTTCACTTTATAAAATTTAATTCATTTTTCGTTGGTTATATTATTTTGCTACTGAAAAGCAACTTCGCAATAATTATTCTAGGGAAATTCTTGAATGTCCTGTTTGCACACTGACAAATTGCAAAAATTTTCCTAAGAAATTGCCATATGCGGCATGTTTAAAAAATTTGTTATGTGGCGCCACCTAGCTGGTCAGCCAATATTATTTTAACATGTTGGAGAGACAACACATATCAACACATGTGCCAAATACTATTTCCATATTTTCATAAATAAAGTTTCTATAGACTTGCAAAGTTTATTTTGTGAATATCTCAAAATCGTAAAAATGGACTCAAGTGGTTCTTCCGATCAAGGCTTCATTTGGTTCAAGATGCGACCACCCTGCAATGTATAGAACATAATCCCTAGTAGGCCTATTAGTCTTCAGTGCATAAACATTTAGGATGGTGGACGAGGGTCGTGTGCAGGGATAGTCACACATCCAGAAGAAAGTCATGTCTGTTTTTCAAACTTCCATGTTTCTGCTCTACAATCAAGGCATGGGCGATGTGTTGATAAGTAAGATCGGCGGATGCTAACATGATATGAATCAGGCAACGGAAATTGTGATGTCCAATCAGTCTACCTGTATGACAAAGCTTGGTATCTCTTGCAAAGTTTACTAAGGCAGCAGAAGTTTGACTCAAGGCAACAGATGTAGGCTAAGTGTACACAAGTGTATGTATGTATGTATGTATGTATGTATGTGCACTTGTTATAGCGCCCCTTCAAGCTCTCTACTCAGAGGCGCTCCCGATGCAGAGCGGACACTGCATTGGAGTTTCACGCCGAAGCGCTGAGCAATTGTAAGTGAAGGACTTGCCCACGGTCCTTACGCGGGGAGGTGGATTCGAACCTCGGACCTTCCGGCTCCAAGGCAACGACGCCACCACTAGACCACCGCGCCCCACAAGTGTCATGGCCTACCATCCAGTACTCAAGTGCTTGGCGTACCATCCACCCAAGGTCAACGTGCTGCTGCAGTCCTGTAATCCTGATGTAAGCTTACAATGCGATGGTAACAATCATTGGAATGTACTAGGAAACTCAAACTGCCATTGCAAGACTTGAGAAATGTGATGGAAACCTTTATCGTGGGAGCCACAAGTACTATCACAATGCATGAAACGCTCGTGAATAAGCTGGTGCCCTTCATGGGCATTAGATAAATGTAGATAATTAACTCATAGAGTAAATAGATGTTGCAAATCATCAAAAACATTCACCAAGCATTGTATGAAATAAGAAGGAAGCCGATTCTGCAATGGTAACCTAAGCACTGGGCTAGTGCCCGACGTCCGTTAAAACGGACAGTATGGAAAGTACTCATAATGTAGCAGCAATCAATAAATAAGTTACCAGCCATGTTACTGCACCAAGTTGTTGAGATTACTGAAACCACAACTTAATTTGTTAGGTTTTACCACTTTGGGCACTAATGGGTTAAAAGGAAAGAAGAGAGGATAGATAGATGACAGATGGATAATAGGCCTAGATATATATCTATATAGTAGATAGATAGATAAATAGATAGATAGATAGATAGATAGATAGATAGATAGATAGATAGATAGATAGATAGATAGATAGATAGATAGATAGATAGATAGATAGATAGATAGATAGATAGATAGATAGATAGATAGATAGATAGATAGATAGATAGATAGATAGATAGATAGATAGATAGATAGATAGATAGATAGATAGATAGATAGATAGATAGATAGATAGATAGATAGATAGATAGATAGATAGATATAGGCCTAGAGACAGACAGACAGACAGACGAAGGATGGACAGATAGATACATATGTAGATGGGTGGATAGGGACGCACTGACACAGAGAACCATGCAGATGGGAGAGACAGACAGACAGACAGACAGACAGACAGACAGACAGACAGAGAGGCAAAGAGTAGGCCTATAAAAGATGACAGCGTAGGCCTAACGCTAAAAGCTCTACCGATTTTTTCCTTAAAAATCATTCTGAAAATGGACAATGATTTAAATTAATCGTCACCGATTTTTCATCTCGATCGTGATAAATGATAAATGAGCCTTATATGTCACCGGTCTTTTCGGCCAGTGTATGACAACATATTTCATACTATAATAGGACGTACCTACATTATTTACATTTATGAATATGAATGCATATAATTATAATCTTCGGTTTTCAAGTCTATACACTAACAGAATTCTACAGCATCTGCTGTGAGATTGAGTGCTTGGCCTGACCCATGTCATCACAATCTATGTAGCCTATCGTCGCCTTTTCATCGTATTGAGGGATTCAAAGCACACCGCTCGCATTCATCTATAAAACCTATAATTTAATAATTCTATTGCTGTCACATTGCTAGCTGTGCCTGTGTTTGAATCTTTCTGTGCGTTTGCGCATGTGTGTACATATAAATATGCGCAGCATAAATACGAAGCAATAAACGATCCCTTATGTGCATAAGATGGCCGTTTATTGCGGAATGGCTGGTCCCTATCTGCTGCATCAAATGTCGGCGTTGAGGTCAGAGGACGCAACGTGGCGGGAAGAAGGGTGTTCATAAATAATCATGTTTCCAACTTTATACCGGACGAGGTCTGGAGGACGCGGCGAAGAGGACGAGAAGGAGAACGGAAACTGCTGCTATTTATGGCATTGACTGTCTTCCCACGGACGTGACAAGGATGGAAGGAAGATGGGGGGAACAGACGGAGGAACAGATGGAAAGACGAAAGGACAAGTAGACCTATAAAGGACAAGTGAAAGGATAAGACGAAAGGACAAGTAGGAAAGACGATAGGACCCCAGACGAAGGAACAAGTAGGACAGACAAAAGGACAAGTAGAAGAACAAAGGATGGAAGGATGAAAGGACAGGTGGAGGAAGAGGTGAAAAGACAGATGGAAGGGCAGACTGAAGGACACACGAAGGGGCAGATGGAAGGACAAGTGGAAGGACAGACGACAGCCAATCGATGATACTACATGTATAGGCCTATAAGCCCTATATCCTACAGTTGTTGAGTGCATTAATTCTGTCTGTGATGCAGAAAAATTACATTATAATTTTTATGTGTCACTTTTATTATTGTTGCTCCATTTCACGACATCCTATAGGAACCTGGTTTTGAATTGGCACTAACATTGCATTACACTGATCAAATCGGATCAGAATTTTGTTTTGTTTGTGCTCGATAGCGCAGTCATCGCCGCAGTGGTTATAAGGTGCAACGCTGTTGATCGAGAAGTCGGAGTTAAAATCCCTGCAAATGGGGCAGAACTTTGGTTTATTTCTGCCCCATCAGACTGCAGCTCCCCTATGGCCAACTCAGTCATAATACACAGACCGTATACTGTCGGTGGGAAGGTAAGACAACGAGGGAGAGGACTGCAAGTCACCAACACGTAGGTCTCTATAATGTGGAGGCTATAGGCAGATAAAGCCACACCATATAGTCGGGTCAATCTACGAAATAATCTCGGTGAACCCGGAAAAAAATTGCAAGAAAACGTTTTATGATGTTTTTCTGGAGTATTAGGTCTGGTGATGAACATACTAAAAGTTGCATAAAATCGGAGCACGGCAAGTGGTCTAATTTTGGCGGGAAAAAAGATGGCCGCCAATTGGACAAGGCATGGGATCTGGAAATTATACTGTGAGGAACAAATCATGAAATAATTTTCTAACATGCTTTTCTAGACTAATTTGACCCTCCTGAGAACGAAAATCGTGGTTAGGAAGCTTGATTTCACGCGGTTGCATGGGAAACCAAGATGGCGGCCAAAATGGCGACCTATAATTGCTTCCAATGGTGGTATAGTTGGGTCAATCTACGAGATGATCCCCAATATTGTAAGAAGGCGTTTTATGATGATTTTGTGGTATATTGGGTCTAGTCTTGAACATACTAAAAGTTGCAAGAAATCGGACCATGGCAAGTGGTCTATTTTTGGCGGGAAAAACCATGGCCGCCAATTGTACGAGGCTTGGAATCTGGAAATGATACTGTTAAAAGCAGATCATGTAACAATTTAGTAACATGCTTTTCTAGACTAATTTGACCCTTCTGAGAACGCAAATCGTGGTTAGCAAGCTTGATTTTTAGCGGTTGTATGGTAAAACAAGATGGCGGCTAAAATGGCAGCGATTGGTTAAAAAGGCCGTAAGTCGGGCATTGTATGTGATTTGAACACGATTTCGTAATTTAAATTAAGATGTAAGGGTTCTAGGCATGCACTGGAATCAAACATACGTATGTAGCACTGGAAGAGAACCAAAATGGCGGGAGAAAATGGCGGCCAGAATGTTGAAATTGCTATAAGTGAAGTGATGTATGCAATGGAAACATGAATTCGGACTCCAAGTTAGCATTTTTGCTGACACCAGCAGCACCACCACCACCACCACCATCACCACCATCACCACCACCACCACCACCACCTGGAGATGGAAATTGTTCGAATATTTTCTGCACTCCAAACGCAGATCATGTTACTTTAGAAACCACTGTTTGTACAGCGATGTTATGTTTCAGGGGTCCAGTCTGAATCGATAGTGGGAGGGATGCTGTACCTCTTCAGCTCACTGCTGATCTTCTGCGCTAGGTCCTTCGTGTTGATCTCTTCCATCTCCAGGTGGTGGTGTTGGTGGTGACCGCCCTTGCCAGACAGTCGTTCGATGCCCCCTGCCTTGCGGGATAATCGTTTTCTTAGCGCTCCTTTTGCCAGACGAAGGCTGGCAACGCGAGGGGAGAATAGTGCAACGAGAAGAGGTTCGTAGTGTACGGGTTCGGAGTGGACGACGGATGGAGGACACGCGACGACGACGATGGAACAGCGGATGGTAGGGGCAGCTCCCTCGGGTGTGCGGTTTGTATGGGTGCGCTGATTGATGCGTCATGGATAGCAAACCTTTGTCCTGTTTGTGTGTTCCCGGCAGGTGCCCGTAGTATAGCCTTGCTTTTTGTAGATGGACGATGCTGACTGCCCCTGGTGACCGTTGATGACGACGTTCGTTCCAGCGCCGACCCCCATGTACATTTTGTTTTATGAACTGACCCCGAAATCTGGAATGAACCCCTCCACCAGCGCTGTTTGATGTCATGCTGTGATCAAAATGATGCTGATGATGATGTGGATGGGTTGGCGCAGGATGGATTCCATTCGCCTTCTACCCCGCTCCGCTTCTCCTCCGCCTCCTCTTCCGAAAGATCCATCCTTTTCCGAGACACCTTCGGTTGTCATGAACCCACAAGTTCCGTTGACGAACTTCTCGAAAACGCTTCCAATCGCTGCCATTTTAGTTTTCTTGCAGTGTCACATTTGACAAGTTGATTCCATTGCTTTCCGTTACCGATACTTCAAAAATGCTAACTTGGAGTCCGAATTCATGTTTCCATTGCATACATCACTTCACTTATAGCAATTTCAACATTCTGGCTGCCATTTCCCCCGCCATTTTGGTTTATTCCAGTGCTACATACATGTGTTTGATTCCATTGCATGCCTATAGAACCCTTACATCTTAATTTAAATTACGAAATCGTGTTCAAATCACATACAATACCCGACTTACAGCCTTTTTAAGCAATCGGCCGCCATTTTAGCCGCCATCTTGTTTTACCATGCAACCGCTAAAAATCAAGCTTGCTAACCACGATTTTCGTTCTCAGAAGGGTCAAATTAGTCTAGAAAAGCATGTTACTAAATTGTTACATGATATGCTTCTAACAGTATTATTTTCAGATTCCTAGCCTCTGACAATTGGCGGCCATGGTTTTTCCCGCCAAAAATAGACCACTTGCCATGGTCCGATTTCTTGCAACTTTTAGTATGTTGGTCACCAGACCTAAAACACCAGAAAATCGTCATAAAACGCCTTCTTACAACTTTTTTGTGGGTCATTTCGAAGATTGACTCGACTATGCAGCAGTTTGAAGCAATAGGTCGCCATTTTGGCCGCCATCTTGGTTTCCCATGCAACCGCTTGAAATCAAGCTTCCTAACCACGATTTTCGTTCTCAGGAGGGTCAAATTAGTCTAGAAAAGCATGTTAGAAAATTATTTCATGATTTGTTCCTCACAGTATAATTTCCAGATCCCATGCCTTGTCCAATTGGTGGCCATCTTTTTTCCCGCCAAAATTAGACCACTTGCCGTGCTCCGATTTTATGCAACTTTTAGTATGTTCATCACCAGACCTAATACTCTAGAAAAACATCATAAAACGTTTTCTTGCAATTTTTTCCGGGTCATGTCGTAGATTGACCCGACTAATATTCATGGTTGCAACGGGGGTTAGCATTCGCCGAAGCTTTTGCTTCTTCTGCCTCATCTTCATCTTCTTCTTCTTTCTCCCCTCCCCCTCCTCTTCCTATTCTTATTGTCCCTCCTCTTCCGCTTTCTCCCCTTTTCTTCTTCTTCTTCCTCCTCCTCCCTGTTCTTCAACATTATTTTTCCTTCTTCTCCTCTTTCTTATCATCACCATGCACCCTTTTCCTTCTACTTCCTCTTCTACTTTCTACCTCTTTTTATCTTCTTCGTCCTAATCTTCAAAATTGTCATCCTCCTCTTCTTTCGCATCTTGTAAAGCATGTATACATGAACATTTATATAGCGCCTTACAATAACCTCACGAAGGCGCCTAACGTAGCTACCCGACAGTACTCATCCTCTTCTTCGTCCTCCTCTTCCTCATCGCATTCTTCTTCTTCTGTTTGCAGTAACGACCTACATCATCGTCATCAGCCGTCGACGACTGTAAAGCATGTATACATATGAACATTTATATAGCGCCTTACAATAACCTCACGATACATCCTCTGTGTGTCAATCATCGATCTCGTGTGTTGACTCAATCGACTTGTAGCGTTGTGTGTTTATTCACCACCAGACATCAGGCATCAGACACGCACGACGCTGCAGTCTTCGATTCCGTCGTCTATGGTAGACTTTGCTTAATCAATAGACAAGATCAAGGACGACATATTACAGTTGCCTCACTTCAGAGCACACTCTTCTCCAGCTGTACAATTGATGCGACCTACATGATCACCTATACTCCAGTAGCCTATATGTAAGGCGACTAGGCCTATATAGTAGACTGCTTCTGCTTCACGGAATTCATTGGAAATCACTTCTTTGACAGCCACACACTTCGAAACTGACCACAAAGAGCCTACTAAAGACACAAGAGAAAGTCCTAGGAAGGCAGTTTAAGCCTACCCCAACAGCAAATATGCATGTAGAACACAACAATATTATGAGACTGGAATTCAGATGTCCTGTTTTGAACGACAAAAACCCAGAAAAAGTTCTTAAAGACTGACTGAAGCAAATAATCTTTATTAACAATAATTTTACACATCACAAAATCATCAAGTAAGTTCAGCAAAACTTTCTCTACTCATGATAATGATAATGGCAGGTCTATTGGCTCTTTGTATCACCGGGGGATGAGAGAGAGTGAGGAGGTGGTTTCTTGCTGCCTACCTCACAAACAATTATCGGTGAGCAAGTTGTCTGCAGTTACAAGAAGGCACAGCACACACACACGCAGCTACATCATGACCCTAGTGTCATTAAAACAAACCCTATATGGCCTACAATCGTACAAGCAAATGCATGCAATCTAGACACGCCTCGTTTCCCACGATATCTTATCAATGGTTTGAACCAGCACCATAGGCGTACGAGGCGGGAGTCCAGAGGGGCAAATCACCCCCCCACACACACACACATTTCGGGCAAGCAGACCCAGGAAAATAGTTTAAAAAATAGCATATTTCACGACATATCAACCCCTTTTGACTAAAAAAAGTCGTCAACTTTCTTGTCTGAAAAATAGTATTTCCCTCCACGAGATTTCAAGCCACAAAGTCATTTATTCTGAATTTATTTTTCGGGCAAAGTAAAATCTTGCCCCCTTGCTGAAATCTCCTATTACGTCTATGACCAGCACACTCCATATTGCAGCCACAAAGTAAACTTCTTAGCAAAAAAGTAATCACAGAATTATACTAAATAGGTGCCAAGTCCAAACGAGAACAAAGAAATATCTACATGTAGGGCCTACAAACCCTACAAAGGGCCTACATATAAATGCTTTTCAACCTTGCTTAAATAAAAATGCCACTCGGTTCAAATAATTGCCTCTAATTGGCAACTACCACAGCACCTCCGTATAAGACACATGGCATCAGTTGATGATGCTCTAAAAACAAAATATCTCTAATCTGACAGCAAGTCTAAATGAATCTTAGTTCCTCTATTAAACAGTTCATCGCAATTAACTAAATAAAATCCAACAAACACGGTGAGAATATCCAGATACTCAATTGTAACGCAAACCCAAAACTACTTCTCTGCACGCAAGGATCCACACAAATCTTGCTGAGAAATTGCAAAAGGAATAAACAGATTCTAAACAAAATGATAAATTATAATTATTAAAGCTGACAATATCTTAATTATAACCCATCTGAATCAAGTCATTTCCGTTTCAAGAAAACCAGAAAAAACGAGAGCAAAATCAATAATTATTTCCAGTTGTTAAATTATTAAATATTATAATTTTAGAATATGTATTTTATAATTTTCTACAAAGAACCTTAAAGTAAGAGTAAAGCAATATTAACGGGAATTATTTGGATGATTCTTAGTACAAGTTACGATTTGCAAGTTATATTATTGAGCCAACTTAGATGCATTTTTTTGACAAATAGTGTCCGCAAATGCAATTAGTTTTTTTTTTCATCCATGAATTTAGTTAGGATTGAGATAGAATGATAAAATTGGTGGCATTGTAAAAAGAGAATTTGTTTCTTTTTAGACTGGTATATTATACTCAAAACGTGAAAAATACCAACTGAAGACTGGTTGTGGGCAGATGAGTCACAATATTGATGCATTAATATATTAAACTAGTAATGGAGAGAGTTTTGATAAACAGTCCATATCACAAAATACATTATGATCCCTTTCAACAAAAAACAGCCATTAATAAAAAAGTAGAATTATCAAAATACAAGTGCTACTATCCATTGCAATAAAGAACAATGCAACAATACACCCAACAACAATGGTCCCAATTATTCAAGCACATGCAGCACCAGCAATGACCAACTCAGCAGAACTTCTTAGACTGTAGCGTATTCATTTAATTTTAATTCCAACAAAATCGTGTTCTGTAAACAAAATGGTAACGAAGCATTAGTCACAATCATTGTTTCAGCTTTTGTGTGAATTGCATCAAACATCAATCAACTGATGGTGCAAGAAAACTAAGTCGCAATCAAGTCAGAAGTAGCTGCGTCTGTGGAAGATCTGGTCATCAGGACAAGCTTTGCTGAGCACTTGAATAAATGTAAGTCTTAAAAGGAGACAAAAGCAGAGAGAGAGAGAGACAGACAGACAGACAGACAATGGTCGATAGTTTTTTTTTGAAAGAGATAAGCCATAAGCTAAGAATGAAATGACTGAGTGTAATTAAAGAACCAAAAATGACTGATCATATTCATAGTCATCATCACCAACACCACCATTATCCATTGTCAGTTGATGTGGTGATGGGTGTGAATAAATTAACTCCATTGCACTTAGTCATTTGTCACTGCTCAATGTAAGTCAGAGTAAGACAATGTAAGTGAGAGGACTATGTCCTCATATGCATTGTCCTCATATGCATTGTCCTTATATGCATTGTCCTCATATGCATTGTCCTTATATGCATTGTCTATTCATAGGAGTTTTCGTCTTCCATTTTCCTTCATACCTAGCAGTGCATTGTGCTGGATACGGTCATTGTTGCGTGGACGGATACAAGAGTGAGTGAGGGAGTTCCAAAACACAAAAGCTCAATAACCAAAAAACAAAAACAAACAAAATTGTTATACAACATTTTGGGAAGTTCAAATTGTTCCTTAATCAGACCAAGGTCTAATACGCATCTGAATTTTTGCAAATCACACACTAAGAGCCCCTCTAAAGTAACTGAAGAAAAATGCCAAAACATTAATAACATAGCTTAATTATTTGACACAATACAGCAAGTCATAATACAAGACGAAAGCTAATAAGAGCAAAAGTAAAACAAAGACTTCAGACTATTATTATTACCTCCGTATTTTGATATTGCTCTACTTTCAAAGTTCAGCCAGTGTAGGCAGTGGCGGCGCCAGGATTTCAGGTTTGGGGGGGCTGAAGCCCTAAGCCCCGAAAAATTTTTACGAAGCGCCGAAGGCGCCAAGTTGCGAGTGCCGAAGGCACGAAGCCCATACCGATTAGGGGGTCTGGGGGAGCGTCGTAAGCTCCCCCAGCGGGGTCTGGGGCGGAGCCCCAGCCGCCAACGCATTTTTGGCTCTGTTGACCTCAACTGGAACCATTTTAATGCTCTTTTTGACAGCTATATATATGAACGATGAAATCATGAAAACTTCAATAAGAAGTCGTTTTGCAGAGTCGCAGACTACCGGTACCAGCTAGTATAGGAATGTCAAAATACTATTGTAAAAGAAATGGGCTTAGAAATTAAAAATGGGCTTAATCTTTAGGCTACTACATGTATAATCACACAAGTTAAAAGTTTAAGCCTACAGCCGAACGAGTTTATAAATATACTGTCATGTGGGTATACGTATAGGCCTACTGTAGGGGGCCTATACATAGGAAAACCCTAGGGGGGCATATAATATGTCATATGTAGTGGGTTTTTCTTCATTTTAAAAACTTTTCTGTGAAGGCTTAACCTACATGTATACTTTTGTGTAATTTGCAACTATTGCTTAATCATTCATTCATTCATTTCATGAATTTATATAGCGCCCCTTCAAGAAATCCACTCAGAAGAGCTCCCAGTCCAACCACGGCGAAACAAAAAGGTTTTAAGGAGCTTGTAGAGCACTGACAAGTCAACCCTAGGTATACATGTACCAAGCGCATCTACATCGGCCGGGAGACTATTCCAGACAGAAGGACCTACATGTACAACCGAGAAAGCACGAAGCTGACAAGTTGATGTTTCAACACATGGGACCAAAAGCTGTTAGAGGCAGAGCGAAGGGCTTTGCGAGTCAGGACAGCAGACTCATCCCTCTGCTAGTGTTGAGCCACTAGCAGAGAAATTAGTTTTGAGGGAGGAGATATGCTCCTCCCCATTATCGAAATGTTTTTTTTTATTTCCACGCTGCAATGGTAGCATTTTTGACTGTCATTATAGCGAAAATACTCATCAGTTCAGTGCTGATACGACTTCAAAAGTGTCTCCTCCAATTGCTTAAATCTGTCAAATTTCCTAACACTACATGTATGTTATGGTATTATTTTGAACTGTCATCGCAGCAGAATCTCTCATAATTTTCATTGCTGAAAGACATGGTTTACTTTAGGAGTTCAATAAATACACCCTCCCCATTTTATCTAAGTACCTCATAATCTTAGTGCTGATAGTCGTGGTTTGTGACTTCAGAAAGTGCCCCTCCTATTGTTTAAATTTTTAAATCTCCACACTGTAAAGGTAACATTTTAAGCTGCTATCTCAATAAATTTCTCATAATTTCATTGCTGAAAGACCTGGTTTAGAGTTCAATAAAATATGTCTCCACCACGATTTAATTTTTGAATTTCCTCACTGCAAGGGTACCGTAGCATTTTAAGATGTCGTCTTAACAAATTTGCTCATCATTGATAAACAATGGATAACACTGCAGCAATTTATAATGATATATCTGAAATATTTATGAAATATTTGGGTTGGCCTACACTTAAGCATCTCCGAGGCTCCGTCCCCCAACCACAAACAGGCCCGGCATTAGGGAAAGGTGAACGAGTCTGCAGCCGCCGTGGGCCCTGCGCTTTCAGGTCCTCGCGTTATTCACCTTGATTTTTACTGTGATGATATTGGCAGCTTTAATCGCTTGGCAGCATTAATTAATAGCCTACTGAGGTCATTTTGCCAAATGCAAGGGATTGGGTGTGTTGGAAAAGATTCCGAAAGAGCGAGTCTGCAAATAAAGCGAGTCACAACTACTAGCGTACACGTCTGGACTGAAAGTGAGACGAGTCTGTTAGGGTCTGCGACCCGGCATTGATTTTCGTGACCTGCTGGTGCCGGGTATCAGTCTGGAAGCAAGTTTAACAATTAATTTTTGGGAAAACAACTTTAAAAAACCAGGCCGTCAGATAGGCTACAATAAATAGGCAAAAATGGTATGATTTTGAAATTTTATGAGCAAATGACTACAAAAAGGTCGTCAGGTACCAACAATGGGTGAAATTTGTACAATTTAGGGCGAATGACCAAAAAGATCGTCAGATAATTTTCGGCTCAAAGGCTTCGGTTCGTCCGCCACAGTCAGACCCGGCAACTTTCCCAAACCACTTTCAGCCCTGGGCTATGCCTAACGGTAGAATTCGAGTTTTCTAGAATATTAAAGCCTATGGTATAAGCTTACAGTGCCTCATTGGCAGGAAATCAACTTCGCAAATGCTATGCTTGAGAACCCTTTTCAGAGAATCGCTTGCTGCATTGGGTCCCGCACACCCTATAGGGCCGGGCTTGACTACAAAGTTGTGGAACGTCCCCACGGCATTTCCCACAAGTCTCCTCATGAGTGCTGCTGCTAATTGAAACCCCATTTCGTATGTGATTGTATAGGACTAGCTGGGGGCTGGAATTCCAAACTGGCGGGATAAAAGAGGCTGAGGTCCGGACCGGTCTGTGGGAGTAAAGGGGCTGGAATTTCGAACCGGCGGGAGAAAGAAGGCTGAGGTCCGTGCCGGTCTGGAGGAGTGAAGGGGCTGAAAGTCCGAACTAGCGGAAGGAAGGGGCTGAGGTCCGGAGTGGTCTGGAGGATGGAGGGGGCTGAAATTCCGAACTAGCGGTAGGAAGAGGGCTGTGGTCCGGAGCAGTCTGGAGAATGGAGGGGCTGAAAGTCCGAACTAGCGGGAGGAAGGGGGCTGAGGTCCGGAGCGGTCTGGAGGATGGAGGGGCTGAAAGTCCGAACTAGCGGGAGGAAGGGGGCTGAGGTCCGGAGCGGTCTGGAGGATGGAGGGGGCTGAAAGTCCGAACTAGCGAGAGGAAGAGGGCTGTGGTCCGGAGCAGTCTGGAGGATGGAGGTGGCTGAAAGTCCGAACTAGCGGGAGGAAGAGGCCTGAGGTCCGGATTGTTCTGAATCCGGGCTGGAGGGGAGGGGCTGGATCCACCAGGACAATTTTGAATTTCGCCACAATAACATAGTTTATTTCGGTGCCGTTGGTCGTTGTCTAGTTTCCATTGCGAAGAAAGCGTTTTAGACATTTTCGGCTTTTTCGTTTGGGGGGGCTGAGCCACGTTTAGGGGGGGCTTAGCCCCCCCTAGCCCCCCCCTGGCGCCGCCACTGAGTGTAGGCAAAACCATAATTTTTATTACAGAACTTAAAAGGCTATGACCAGTCATGCGAGAAAAGACCAAAATCACCATACATAAGCTTCAGACAAACTACAAGGTTTCAACTTCTGTACCCTAACAATGAAGTACATGTTTTAAGCAGAGAAGATGGTGGCAGAACTGCAAGATATGAGAAGAATCTGAGAAATCGAGATTGTACATGTAAAATATTGAATTGAAAGATCATGGCACTCTTTTTTCTGCTTCAATTCAGACAACAAAAACCAAAAATTGGAAACCGTTTGAATGTAAGTGACAAAATTTGAGCAAATTGTCCGCTCCAAATTGTCTGGATCCAAATTATCTGGACGTCACACTGTTTTTGTGAAACAAAGTGCAGCAGGGATTTTAAAACAAATCCAGACACATTTTCAATTTAATCAGGTAAATTGTTCTGCAAATTGTCTCATTCAAACAATAGCCCAAAAATGTTCCTCACAGATGTGGTCATCCTAACCAAAAGGGAGCTGTTGTCTGAGGAAACAGGTTCTAGTCTTCAACGTCACATCACCCAAATACTCTGAACATGACAACTCTACCATCAGATTTCGATGGGAATTTATCGGTTTGGTTCTACATGTCTGTGGGAGCTCACTGGTGATGAAGTTTCTATCTTTTCATGACTGTGACATCTGCTAGGTGAATGCTGGCAGTGCCTTGTGTTATAGATGCTGTTGCAAGTACTGGTACGTATGTACATACATACATGCAAACATAATAGTCCACTGCCTTGAATGCACTTATACAGCACCTGGCTACGTATTTGTTCTGTCCTAGACTACTAGAGGTGCTACATCAATGGTCAGTTACAAATAAACACATTTCATATAAACAAAAGTCCAAGAACAATTCATGCTATAATCACACTATGCAGCACAGATTTCTTAACATAAGCATTTCACGCCATGATCACAGCATAGATTTCATAACTACAAGCGGTGAGAAAAAAAATCTATATACATCCAATCACACAATGTAATCTACAACCCTTTTTTACAAGCTTGCTACACACACCCTTCTTTCAGTTTTTTCAATGAAATACGTCCAAAGAAGTCTAAAGAAGCAACTTTCTACACCTACAGAATCAAGATTTCATCGAGAAAGAAAAAAACGCACATTCCAAGCCAAGAATAATCTTCAAAAAACAAAAGTTGTTTCTACAGCAACCATTGGTTTAGTGATCAATCTGCAAGTCCTTGAAATCCTTTGCCGTGTGAAACAGCGTCGAAAGCTCCTCTAGGAAAGTCTCATAACGGAAGGCGATTCGAATGTCAGGTACATTTGTTCGTGCCATATCGTTTCCAGAAATTCCTTCCTTCGTGTAGTTCGGACCAAGCCAGAACTCTTTTGTCTATAACGAATAACAGATGCATTACCCTTTCTCACATTTATATCTTGTATATTTATATATTTATATCTATATAGGGCGTGGTGGTGTAGTGATGTCGTCGTTGCCTTGGAGCCAGAAGGTTCGAGGTTCGAATCCATCTCGCCACGTAAGGACCTTGGGCAAGTCCTTCACTCACAATTGCTCAGCGCTTTGGCGTGAAACTCCGATGCAGTGTCCGCTCTGCATTCGGGAGCGCCTCTGAGTAGAGCTTGAAGGGGTGCTATAACAAGTGCACATACAAAAAAACATATTGTGTATACACAGACAGGGGTTGCCCATTTAAATTTTGTCTTAATAATTTCTGATCATGGCCACAGTACTATAAATAAATCCCATTTATAGATAATCACACTACAGCCTCAGAATTTCAACAGAAAATAGAGACCTTAAATTTCATGCTGCTCTCAAAACTCAAAAGTGTCTCAAGCAAAAACCGTTTACAAAAAGAAATACAGAACAACTCTGACACAGCCTAACAGAGTCGAAACAAGAGTAGAAACTGATCTAATCTCCTGACTTTAATAGCACTTTTAACAAAATGCATAATTCAAAACAATTCAATTTTGTTTATTGTTCCCATAAAAATAGAGACAATGGTACATTCACAATGAGTAAACGCATTGTAGTTGACAACAATGGTGATATTTAATAATCTGACACTGCGCATCTTAGGGAGCAATAGACTATCCCAAAGGTAGTGATCGCACAAAATGAGTCATATTGACCAAAATGTATTCACTAGCCTACTATAACATGGTAACAGCTTTAAAAAACAAAACAGATACAATGGCGGTAGCTTGGGAAACATGCAGACAATTGCATCAGGATACCTTCCCTCTGCCTTAACTCAAAATGAATAAAGATAAGTATAGATAAATGAAGTAGTTCGTTTGACATTTAGATTATTAAGCACCAGTTGATGGCTTCCTCAAGTGAACTTGTGGACAAGTTATAATCGATTAGGAGAGCTGGGTCAACATCTGATAACTTAGCGAAATGAGAGTGAGTCAATCTCTGAAGGATGTCTTACCTCGTGAGAAAATCCGCTCATCAGGACGCTGTTCAATGCTAACTCGCACATATCAACACCACTCAGCTTCCAGACCTGTGCTGCAATGCTGTACTCTTCCATCAATGGTTCCTATAGAAAACAAACAACACTTACATAAGAACAAAGAACCCACAAGAACATCATTTTATTTAACTGAACAGAGCTCTTTATTGACTTGACAACGCATCACAGTAATATATTTCTGCAACAAACAGAATTATTTGTTTGTTCTGTTTGGCCGTGCTGGAGTCGGGAGCGCCTCTGAGTAGTTTCCTTGAACAGGCGCTTGAATGAATGAATGATTGATTGATTGCCAATGGTTTCATAAGAATTGCAATTTATAAACAATGAAAATGATGAACATCCTGAAAAATCTACCGTAATAGCAGTGAGATTCAATTGAGCAAAACACTATTCAAGCAGAAATCACTGACCTTTGTAAAATGGAACTGAAGTGGGTCGTCTGTGGAGAGTGACACCAAGAGACCTCTGGCCAAGAACTCCTTCAGTGGGTTGCGATAGTAATCGAGAAACAGCGAATTGTTGCTCAACGGCGACATCGCAATTCCAACGCGACTCAAATAGTAGAGGTATTGCAACACTGGACTCTAATCAACACACAAAAGTACTGACTGCAATTCCAAGATTATCTGCAATTCATTCTGTCCAATCAGCAGAGAATGTCTGTCTTGGATTTCGAAAGAAACAATTTACTGGTATGCTGAGATATGCAACATTTAAACTAATAGCAGCATAATATCTAGACCCACTGACTGATTGGAAGTGAGAAACTCCCCCAACACCATTTTGCAAACGGGACCTCATGGCACATAAAGGACTACATGTGTTAACACATCGAATGTGTAAATGCACCCAATTTGTCACCATAATTTTGATTCTACACTCACTTTCTACACTTTATGCAACTGCAAAACACAGACACCATGACTAACTTTTCGCAGCAGAAGTCCATGCGAGATGTTGTCACCGACCATGAAACCAGAGATGAGATGGTGAACCGGACCGGCTTCACCACAGTGAGGACGCAACACAAACGTGTTGAAGCCACGCTCCCTAAAATTTGCATACACCATTTTAACCTTTCTAAAAGCAAAGTAACTTAAAACACATTTACCTGCATTGTGCAGTTTAGAATCAGAGCAGTCCCTGAGGCAGCCTGATGTGTATCTTGTTGACAACTTAATTTTCATACACATGGCATATGAAGGGGTGACCAGTACACTCCCTTGCTGTCTCAGCTTTTCACCGACAGTGTACAGTCAGTGTACTCATTATAGTGTACAGTCAGTGTACTCATTATGATGTACAGTGTACAGTCAGTGTACTCATTATAGTGTACAGTCAGTGTACTCATTATAGTGTACAGTCAGTGTACTCATTATAGTGTACAGTCAGTGTACTCATTATAGTGTACAGTCAGTGTACTCATTATGATGTACAGTGTACAGTCAGTGTACTCATTATAGTGTACAGTCAGTGTACTCATTATAGTGTACAGTGTACAGTCAGTGTACTCATTATAGTGTACAGTCAGTGTACTCATTATAGTGTACAGTGTACAGTCAGTGTACTCATTATAGTGCACAGTCAGTGTACTCATTATAGTGCACAGTCAGTGTACTCATTATAGTGTACAGTCAGTGTACTCATTATGATGTACAGTGTACAGTCAGTGTACTCATTATAGTGTATAGTGTACAGTCAGTGTACTCATTATAGCCGAGTTGGCTAGGGGAGGCACAGGTGAGGAGATATCTTGAACGAAATTTCTGCACTATAATTATGGTTTTTAACCTATAACCTCTCAATTAACAGTTCATCATGCTAACCACTAAGCATGCCAAACATGCTGCTGCCTGCTTGGCTAACAAACTTATCCAATATCCAAACAAGTGAAACTAAAAGTAATCTGAAAATGTTTCGCTTAAGCTAAATCGATCAAAATGGTGTTACATACTTTCTGAAATGGTTGAGGACAGTCAGGTTGGCAAACATGTAGTATTGGTAGTAAGCGTAGGGTGGGTTTTCGTCTACCGTCCAACCCTCTGGAAGAGGAACATCCTTGTCAAACATGATTGTTTCTGGCTTTGATTCGTCATCCACAGAATCAATTCCAGTAACCTTAAACATGAAAAGAAGTTTGCTGAAAACCATTACAACAATGAATTACATACACCACAGAAAGTAAATCAAAACAGCAATGATACCATGGAGTTTATTTAGACTGATCAACATGTAGCGTACATGAAACTTCAAACGATGTCATTATTGACCATCGACTTATGTCCAGCGCCTTTTGAGAACGGCTCCGTAGAAGTAAATTGATCGGAATAACTAGCATCATCCACACCACCAACAATAACGCCTAAGGCGTAAAAAAAAATTGTTGTGTTTCCGGTAACGCGACCGACCCATTTTTAGGGCCGCGACCCAAATATTTATATTTTTTTTCAAAAAAAAAAATTTTTCAAAAAAAAATTTAATTTATTTTTCAAAATTTAAAAAAAACACATTTGTATTGACATAACATAAGAGACGTCAACAAAATGAAATTAATAGGACTGTTTCTAGAGCAGTTTTAGGTGCAGACAGTCGGGAAATAGGCAGTTTATACTTGCTTAGAACACGTATTTTGTTTCAGCGTGCAAAAAAGACTAGTGGGGTATACTTTTTCGGATAGTCACTGCATAAAAATATTTTACAAAATAAAAATATTTTCCGACCTACCTACCCAATTATTTTTAGCTCTGTTACCGGAAACACAACATATTTTTTTTTGGCCTAAAGTCCAGACATACAGAATGTAGAAAAACAACATCAAAAGTATGATGCTCTAAGATACTAGACGAGTACAGGATTCGTGGTCAGTGGGCATGATAGTTAGTCGATTAGCCTGTGATGCAGCCAATATTACTGATCGGACTATGTGTGTGAACCTTATGCAAGGTCTTCATGCTCAGTAGCCCAGCGCTATCAATGATCTGTGTACTTATTTCGTACTTTTGTCAAGAACACAATATTAAGCACTGCTGTATTGTATTGCAGACAAAGATCCTAGACAGAAAGAATGGTGAATAGACTGGTAGTAAGGCACTAGAAAGAAGACACTAGCTGCCTACAAAAGATGATGCAGCTCTATTTCACGAGTCCTAATCAAGAATATCTACTGAATGCTAGGTTTAATATATGCTAAGAAGTATTCTTCAGTGTTGCTGAATAGATCTGGATTATAGACTAGGTAGATGACATCAAAGTCTTGCCTGTACTCACATATTGCAAGAAAGCATGGAGCTCTGGATGACTTTGTGGGTCGTTGGTAACTTCAAACAGCGGCTCAAACAGATTGTCAATCAACTGCTGGAAGTTGGTGACCTGCTTATTCGACTTGTAGATGTCACTAGAAGAAAATGAAAAAATTGAATGAATCTAAATAGAACAACATCAATAAAAATCATACAATTTTTACTGCACAATTCACAGGTTATGACTGTTTGTTTAGCACGTGAAGAGGATGTATAGTTGACATTTCCTTGTAAACGAAAAACTCCTTGGTCTTTCTGTACCTCAGTTACATGCAAGTTGAACCCTGTTGTCTTTCACACTTACGTCAACATTGGTTGCTGATAAACTTCCAACAAATAACAATGTTTAGGACACCAGAAAGAGCATAATCAACACGCAATCTCTGTAAGCAACACTGTGCAAAATTTATATTTACAATTACAATTAAAACAGTGCTCAAAGAGTATTCCGATTACATTAAAGTGATCAGAGCAAAACTGCAGTGGTGTGCAGTGTCCAAACAAAACATTCAAACGTCAAAGTGCAGATGATACTTACTAAAGTCGAGGAACTTGGATGAGCCAGCGTACATTGTCAGAGTAGACGTTGTGTGTAACCGCCCACTTAGCCAACTTATCCCACTCAGATTTCGAGCGACCATAAATCGACAACCTGTACTCTGCATTCTGATACTTGCTCTCCTCAAGGTCACCCATCACTTCCTAAAACGAAAATGCTTAATGAAAAACCAAAACATTTTCTCTATCGCAGAGTTCAACACGCTAAAAACAAACTATATAAAATACAAATTTGAGATAAAGCAGTTGACATGAAAACATAAAATATGCAATGAAAAACATAATTCAAGCAAACTGCGATACCTTGATCATTTCCGCAAAGTATTCGCCACCCATGAAATTATCCGTCTTGATGAAAATCTCACGAAGTCGACTTTCGCCAACCGGATTATATTTCGAGTTGAACTTATCGAAACGATGGAAAGTATTTCGATCCTAAAACAAACGAACAACTTTACAGAAGAAATCGATAAACCTTATCAAAATAATAAAAGTAGATTCCCAAGAAACTGATTGTACAAATACAAAGAGAAAATGCAAGCAACAAAACGAAAGAATTTGAGCCCATATTTCAAAACTGATACATGCTGGCAAGAGCTTCCGAAACGTGAAATTCTACATATACTCCTACATACATACATGCATGCAATCATGCATGCATACATACATACACAAACACAAAAATTATACATACTTGCATTCACCCATTCTTTCACTCATTCGTTATGAAAATATAATATGGTACTACTTCAAGGCTACTAATCAGGAGCACACCCAAAAGAGAAAACAGGAGGAAGAGTCTCCTATGAGTAGAATGAGGAAATTAAGTGATACATTGAAGCATGTATTCCCTATCTACAATGCCTGTTGATCCTGCTGAGATAATGCTCTATTTTGAAACTGTTCATGAGAGGTGAAAAGAACAGTTTCAATGAAAGAATAGTCAGACCTTAGGGAGCAAGTGCAGCACCACAGGGAGTTCATTCTGGAGCGTTTAGACACAGTTCAAACACTCAAACAGTCTTTCACACTAACACCGGAAGACGTTGAAATTTTATTACACTACACTAAGACAGATACGGAATTACGATTACTCACGGCATGGACGTCCAACATGTCAACGCTCAAGTCATAGGAGTTGATGTTTAGATCCTTGAAAAGCTGCAGAAAACAAATAAGCTAAATTACTTAATTAGCATAAAATATACTGTAAAATGTTTTGCAATTAAAGTTTCTATCTTTTACAGAACATCACACATAATTACATATGTGCATCATTGTTAATGGCAGTAAAGAAAATATCAATTATATTATAAATGATAATTATGAATTGTAAATTTAAATAACAATAATAATCATAATAAAAATAATAACAGTAAAAACAATATAAAAAATACTAAAAAAATAATAATAATGAGAGAGAATAGTTTCTGTGATAAACAACAATAATAATCATAATAAAATAATAATAGTAATAACAGTAATAATAATAAAAAAACAATTTAAAAAATAATAAAAAAAGCAATGATAATAATAATGAGACAGAATAGTTTCTGTGCCAACAGACACAGACCTCACTGAGCGTGAGATTCTGACCGCTGCGATCTCGTCCGACGATGTCGCTTCCATTCCTCTTCATCTTCATCTTAATGAAACGAAGCAAATGCTTCTGACTCATCGACGACGCAGCATGCACGTGCGTGTCCACCTGCGATCAAAAACAGAAATCCAAAATGAATGAAGAATTTTGGATAATAACACACAATCAGTTCAGTCAATGCTTATAAATGTCATTTTGTTCTTAACTTAATATTTATTTTTAAGTTCCACCATTACAGTCTGCCCCCGTGTCATGACAGACTCATCTGGACAGTGGCATTTATTTGATTTGGTGCACCATCCGGTATACCGTATGCATTATACACTACAGATGTTAGTTATATTTACGACTACCATAGAATGGCTTATGATGATGGGTAATAGACCCAATCATGGCTTGGCTTGAAGTACTTTATCCACAAAAGCTTCTCAAAAGCTGCAAAAAAAGTATTATGCAAGAATTCTGAATTTGATACTGTCAAAGTCTATTTTGTCTGATATAAATAACTGCTTCAATGCACAATCTTTATCCCTCACCTATATAAATAGCAATAGACACTCAGAAATAGGTGTCTGGTACACACAGTTAATGGAGCTACAAAGACTGTCCACATTAACACAGAATATACACCAGGAGGCCGTACCTTCCTAACGTTGTAGAAATCCCGGTGAGGAACATCCTTCTGGCTGGCTGTCTCTCGGAGTTCATTAAGAAGGATGTGCAGCTCATATTTCGATGACAGATACGTCAGTCGACGATACGCAAATGACTTCCTACGCAAGTTGAATATATATATTATTTCAATTCAGTTTTTTTCAACAATGATACATGCTACTTAGTCATAGGTGTCAACTCTTTGGGAGCCGTGGGTGCGAATGCAGCCAATCGGACTTTCACGCAATCACTTAAAAAATTTGTGACTGTGCATTTGCACTAGCCGACCCGACTGGCCTAGTTATCTACACCGGTAAGCGAGAGTGGCATTTGTCTGTTGGTTGCAACGGACTGCGGTTCAAGCCACGGGCTGGGAGTTGACATTCAGAGATTTAGATATCTCGGGCTAGCACGTGTGGGACACAGGGGTGCAAGCTGCTGCAGAGCGACCTTGGGCAAGTTGCTTACCCATCATTGTCTGTGAGGAAAGCAACGGGAAACCACCTCACTCATCTCATCCCCAGGGGCGTAAAGCCAATGAACCTGCCTTCGGGCAGAGAACCATCATCATCATCACCCGACTGAATAGACTAAACTGCTGGATTTAATTGGCAAATCTTTTACAATATCACTGTTTAAAAATAACCTTAAGACTCATTTGTTGAAGATCTATAATGATTATACTTTCCTGCTACATGCTTGTGCACAAGATTCTTTTTGCTTAGGCACATCGTAAATGAAAATTTAATGATAATTATTAATTAATCACTCAATATACTCATTAATATTAACTATAACATCACTTAGGTGGCGTTTCATGGGCACTTAAAAGATGTGGTGGTAAAAGTTGAATAATCAACAAATTCAGTGATATTGGGCCTGTCAATGAAAATGTTTGAAGGCTCTGATCAACAGTAACCCAAATACACAATAGAAACTGTCAAGTTAAACAGACTTTAAATGAAATTCTAGAGATAAATAAGAAGAGTCCAACTTACAAAGGTCCATCCGCCATCAAAGCAAAGAGAACATTCTGGTCGTGGAGAAATTCCGCAAGGTCAAATGGCAGCCACGGTTTCTGTTCATCCTTGTTGTCGTACACTTGATAGACACCGTTCACCGCTTTTATCTTATAGCCAGCATTTGCCGGAATATTGTCAAGATGAAAAGCGTTTCCATCTCTGGTGGGAGGATGAATTGGATGATCTAACATAAAATATAACACCAAGATAAAATCATCTTGTCACAACAACTTGTAGTAATTTTTTACTTTATTTGATTAACTATTGATAAAATGACCGTTATTCAGCTGATCACTATTGACTATCGCCAAAATGACCGTTTTTAATCTGATCAATAGTGACTATTGCTAAAGTGACCTTTATTCAGTTGATCAATAGTTACCATTGCCAAAACGACCCTTATTCAGCTGATCAATAGTGACTATTGCTAAAGTGATCACCATTAAGCTGATCGATAGTGACTATTGCTAAAATGACCATTATTCAGCTGATCAATATTGACTATCGCCAAAATGATCGTTTTTAATCTGATCAATAGTGACTATTGCTAAAGTGACCTTTATTCAGTTGATCAATAGTTACCATTGCCAAAACGACCCTTATTCAGCTGATCAATAGTGACTATTGCTAAAGTGATCACCATTAAGCTGATCGATAGTGACTATTGCTAAAATGACCATTATTCAGCTGATCAATATTGACTATTGGTAAAATGACCGTTTTTAATCTGATCAATAGTGACTATTGCTAAAGTGACCATTATTCAGCTGATCGATAGTGACTATTGCTAAAATGACCCGTCATTCAGTTGATCAATAGGCACACCAATTGATTGCCAAACAATGAACCAATTGACTAGAAAATTTATTTTACTGATTAATTCATTAATAGAATGTTTTATTGACACTTCTTTCAGTACATATATTTACAGAATATAATTACCGTACCTAGTAGCTGCCTTCAAATTTTGTAATATTCTATCACGTATAAACCAATTCAAGATAATACAAAACCGCAGTGTCTTACAACGAGAAATAAAAGAGCACCTAAACTGTTAAACAGCACCGATATTAACAACAACAAAAAAGCTCATTGTGAAAAGCAATTTATAAAGATTTACACTCTGAGTGACATCAACAGCAAAACTAATTTTCAGACAATGTTTGACTGATGTCCATAAAAGAAATATTTTTTTGCCATGACCATAGCAGAAGTTCATAAACGGTATCGAGCATGAAATTTGAGTTTGAACTGAAAAGTTGAAAATTTAAACAATGAAAATACCTTCAATGGTTTTTCGAACCCCATGCACCAAGGCTTCGCTGTAGGACGGTGTAGGACAGTCATGTACTCTGCGTAGGAAACGTCCCGTGGTCTCTGGAAAGTTCTGCATTGAACTGAGCATGTACTTCTCACGAATGAGCAATGCCTTGATCACGTGTTCAGATGCATTCTGCAAGTCTTCCAGAGGCACCTAAAAACATTTGATAAAAAAATGATCGAGTTGACTATTATTATTTCTGTTAACCAGTAACGTCTGTAAAATGAGAGTCTCAATTACGGGTACAAACATTATCATAATTATGATGATTTATAACATGCAATTTACCATTACACAACTAAACAATACACTGCAAATCATTATTGCAAATTTTTATGTAGGGCCACTTTAAAAGAAACCCTTCAGAGTTGCTCCAAACCTCACAGCATCGAAACACGATGGAAAAGAATGGCTTTCAAACGCTTGCGGAAAAGGAACAAAAAAGACCAAGCTGCTCATTATGGAGATTTCTAGGTAACTTATTCCAGAAAGATGGAATGAAAACAGTGAAACTTTTATGAAGCACTGTGGAGTAACAATCAGGTCACCCTTGCATGGCAAAGCCAAGGAATCTATGAACTGGTATGGATGACTTCTGTGGCACCAGTAATGGTTCTGCAGATGATGTCAACACGCAAGCCTTCCTGAAATTTTCTATAGAATGCTCTGAAACATGGAGTCTGAACTGGCAGCACATTCCAAACTGTTGGGCAGATAAACCAACTGTTCTTCTATGCATCACAGTGGCTTTCCCCAGTTGCAGTTATTTCCTGATGCAATTGAGACTACCAAGAGCTGATGATGCTGGCACATAATCTTTGGTCACAGACGGTGTCACCATTCTAATAAAGAAGGCTGAACAGAACAAAGGTATGATTTCAAATTGATATTCATGTATTCACATTCACATTCTACTGTATTATTATTTCTGGAAACTTTGACTTAACACTCTTAATAACTTAAAAAAGTAAATTAAAATAAAAAAATCCACAGTAACTTACAACGTCAATAGAAAAAATGCATCAACCCATACATGTTGTGTTAAACTACTTTTCTTAACTACTTACTCCACTTGTCTCTTCTCCACTGATTGCGATACGTTGGAAGTCAGGAATGACATCCTCGCAATAGTCGTGAGCTTTGAGCTCGCCGACAATCTTCGAGAGACGAGAGCCAATCAGAGCCCAGTGATCGTCGGTCGCAGTCGATTCCTTTTGCGGCTCCAATCGAGGAGTTCTGCGGAAAATCAGAGAAAATTAATTCGACATTAAATAAGCAACATATCTGAATTAAAAAGTGATAAAAATCAATAAAAATAGTATCCTGAAAAATCAAATTTTGCAAATGTTCGTACATCAATTTTGTGCTCAAGATAACAAAATTCATAATCAAGAATAATTTCATAAATTCAAAAGAAATTACAGAATCTGCTAGATTTACAGATTTGTAGTGCTAAGTAAAAAGATACTCTGACAGAGTGAAGTCCTGTTGTATTATTGATTATAATGGTTACAATGGTGATGATGATAATGATGATGACGACGATGATAATGATGATGACTATGGTGGTGGGGTGAACATGGCAATGGAAGATGATGACAAATGAGAGAATTCGTGTAGTTATTACAGCATTACAAAACATTTGGCGGATTGACTATGTCCGTCAATCTCAAATAGGAAAGATTACGGTAAAACTGAAAGAATTTTCTAAAACTAGGTCACTATTAAGCAGATATGTCTGAAAGAAACTGTTTTCATCATCATTCATGCTTCACTGAAACGTTAAAATACGAAACAGAGTTGACCAACAGTAAACATTATATTCATCACACGCTGTCACATTGGCAAAACCCCTTAACCAACCATTATTATTATTATCACTAAATAAATGTTAGAATATTAAATAAATGGATGTCTGTTTTCCATCATCTGATAACTACAAGGTAAGTTTAAGAGCATCACATAAGTTTTTATCATTACGATTATTATTAATTAATAATTCCATTTACACTAGGTGTCTACTGCATAAGGTGCGCTCCAAATATAATCAGTAATCGGGACAATATCCAGAATATCAGTCCACCCGGATAGAGACTAGAGAGGTAACCTATGATGGATAAGCAAACTGAAAAAGGCAAGCCGTGACTTAAGAACAAATGAAATGACAAAAGTGAATGGGCAGAATGGACATAAGCGCACAAAGTCCATGAACTTTCGTCGGGTGTAGCATTGAATAGTTCACCACTATTCATGATGGCATAATTTAGTGAAATGCTGGAGTAGAGCTGGTCACTGTATTTCACTGGATCACCAGAGGTATGTGTTGGTGAATTTATGCAGAAGTCAGAACATCCAAAAAAGATATAAATTTTGATAAAGCAAATGTTCACTGACAATGCAAAAGGCATAAAGACAACATCACAATGTCTAATTATGAAAACCAAAAATAGCACGACACGCAAAGCAATTGTCATTTCTATATACAACTCTCACATAGTTCTCAGTCACACTAAGCCGCAAAGTAAGCTAAAGAAAATAGCAGAAAAAAGAAGAGACAAACCACACACATATAATTATAGTAAAAGTAACTATAACTAGTAACCATAATCCGATATTTCCCACATTAGGACTTTTAAATATAGAATGCAGAGGAAAACATTGACTACTTCTCCTGGCAATTCATGATGTCGCTAGTATGAGAGTGTAAGTTAGGTTTATGAGCAAACAATCAATCTGCCAAGCAGTGATATTCTACATATTCTTTCACATAGAGAATTCATATATCAAACATTTCATCACTGCAATTCAACTATAAATGTCAACAATAATTCCAAGAATGTGTCACCTATATCCGTAATCAGCAATAGCATTAACACAAATCTGCAGAAAACAGAATGTCAGTAAAAATGCACATCACCACATAAAAGCAAAACAGTTTATCAGTTCTCAATCAAATGCATTTGCAACTTCTGTACTTGCGACAGCTCATGCCAAGAATAATTGAATATCCAGCTATGCTGTGGTGACAACATGACAGACACAATAAAAGAGGTGGAGAGGCCTTGGAAATGAGAATGAACGAACAAAGTATTGTTGCGCTATTGATGAGTTTAAAAACAAAGCAAGACATTCTGTAACATGCTATTCAGCAAAGTTTGTCTGTAGACTACGCATATATTTCTTACAAATGAAACCGTAAAAGACTAACTGTTTCTGCACAGCCCTAAGTTTCTTAAAATAGTCTGCGGTCTGTGTAAAAAATCAACAGTATTTCACATATTTTACAAATATTCTGCAGAAATATTATAGTTATGATGATATTTTGTCCAGTAATGGCATCTCTTGAACAGGTTCACAGCACACTGAAGTGCCACAACACCTTCACGTACCATGGGACCCTTATGTGTCATGGCACACCTTACGTACCATGGCACCCTTCTGTGTCATGGCACCCGGGTTGGAAAATTTTCATCTAGACACAGATCAACTGAAGAGGTGGCCACCGATATTTTCTCTGTTATTAGTCATCATTATTATTGGTGTTACTGTTAGTGTTCTGACATTCATTTATTCAAGCAGGCCTGCTTTTATTTTTGCATGGCTACTGCGTTTCAATATCAGCCATATCAATTAAGATTCTAGAGTGTTGGCAAGCATAAGCATCATGCCATTCATCAAAATTAATTAATTAATTAATTAACGTCAGTCTATTTACACAACTTGTGCAAACTGTTCAAATGACCATTGAACAAAAAGAGTTGAAGGATGCAAATGAACTGTCTGAACTCAAATAACAGAAGGTGTCATGAAGGGGCGAACTACACAGTGATGCATCAGCTTCATGAAGGTGCATTCACTCAAATTTATTTAGCTCCTTCATCATTTGTATTCGGCTTAAAAACTATTTGGCCAAAACACAAATAAACTATTCAGAGACACAATTCCATCTAAAGGGAACTGAATATTCAGAACAGCTCTAATTGACAATAAATGCTGCTGGATCAAATAGCAGTTGAGCAAATAGCAGACAAAGAGAAAAAAAAGGAAGCATACAGAAAAAGCCTGTTTTCATTCAGTGAAGTGAGCAAAACAACATAATTCCGATAGATGCATCATACACATGTACGTCAGACCGTTTGTATTTCTCAACCTAGATTCATCAAGCACTTGAAAACATCATCCTTAAATTCAGTTTTCCATGGTTAGGCCTGGAGCACATCTCTGGTGAAAAGGAGCTATAAAAATCAGTGAATACATTGTTTTAGAAAATGTATGCAACATATATCACACGTAATTTTGAAGCCACTAGGGAAAGGTAAAAGGTTTCAGCCATCGAAGTTAGCACTCAGGAAACTTTGAGAAATTGCCATCTTAAAACAGACACTTTCTCTCGTGTCTCGCTGGCATTTATTTCTGGACGTTTTAACCCCAAAAAGCAGGCTTTTAGAAACAAATGACACATAACACTACCGTCAATCTCGAGGCGTCAGACAGAGTCAACTCCTAACATTGACATCATACATACTGCATGGCATTTGCATTAAGCAATAAGCACTCGTCACAGAGAGTAACTACAGACACAAAACACGAACAAGTAGCGAGGGAAATCAAATTAATCAAGCACACCAGGAAGCCCCTAGGGACACACAACACTGAATAATATGAAGGTCTGGCGTGTCACTGGCAAAACATCGAGGACAACAGTTGTGATGAATAGAATGGATTCAGTCGCTAAAGTACGAACACATCTGCTACGCAGTATGACAAAAAATAAAGCAATTACTCAAAATGACAATTGCAAAAAATGCAAAGCAGTGGAAAATATCTTGCAAATCTGCCAAATAAAATCTTTTAAATAACTCAGGAATTTTAAAAACCAAAATCAAGGGAGATGAACGTAATGGAACCAGTTTGTCAATCGCAGACGTTACTTGAAACGATAAAAATAAAGCCGTTTTAATACTCAAAAATTACTATAGCAAAGCAAGAGAAATTAAGCGTAGACCTATATATTTAAATATGATCCTTAACATAACTCAGAAAAATTTCCAAAACCAAATCACAAAAACGTCCACATATTTATCAAAATAGCCTGAATAGTTTAAATATTAAAAAAATATACCGGTAGTTAAAAAACACAAAATCCAAAAACTATCACCAAATGTATCACGTTCAAATGCAAAATGAGTTCCACGCAAAGAAGCTGCCATTCACATATTTAGCGACATTCGTATTCTACTCAGGTTAATTCGTTATTGCGAACATAGATCTGAGGTTATTCAGCATCCAATAATAATACTGAAGTCGGAAGACCAATTTTCTTTTTATAAAGATGGCATGCATTAAATTCTTAAAAGTGGCACAAAAAGTGGATTTAAATATTAAAACCTATTGTCACAACGTCAAAATAATTGAAAAAATCATCTCAAAACGAACCTAGATTCAAATTTTTAAAAAGTGACCTAACAGAGAAGAAGACCATCATCAGAAGTCAGAACCAGTTATGATAATACTACACCGAAATGCATTCAATTCAAATTTTCCCAGACTTGTTACACCAAATATTTGTTGCCAGGCAACATGATAAATACATTTATTTATCATAAGGATGGTCAGCCGATAACTAATGCAGCAAGGAATAAAAATAAGCAAAGCGCTCATACTGACCCGTTATTTACCCTATTCATATTCTGAGCATGTTTAATGAGAAACAACTTTTCAATTTTGTCAGGGTTTTCTCAGGCACAGTCGCAATATTATATAGCTGACCAAATTTAAATAGGGTGTTCTATGCTGAGTAACAAATGTTCAAAAACAAACATCAGAAATATATAAATGCCTCCACCCCCCCAAAAAAATTCCCTAGATATAGATCCACGAATGTTCAAGTGCCACCATAGTCTTTAGGAAAAATCTACTAGCACTGGTGTCATTTTCATCTTGCATAGCTTTGCTCACAAAATCGGATGAACAAAGCAGCCATAATAATAGATCATAGTATGAGATAAACATCCTAGACAACAAAAGGCCATGTTACTGCATAGCGTTCAAAGAACCAAATAATTTTATGCCCTAATTTACGGTTGCCAACTTTGATTTTGCCAATCCTAGATGCCCGCATATAGTTTATTCAATATGTCATTACCAAATAACCAAATAACCGGGCTGTCCACATCGCTGTGTGTAGCGGCACTGTAGCCATCTACGGCCAGATATTTGAGTTTACACAGTAGTATGTGAAAACAAGAGCAACGTTTGGCGAAGTGGATATCTACGCCAAGTTCCGGGACAATTTGGGATCAATCCAGGATACAGTACACACAAGGACGAGTATGGGAACGTCCCTGCATGTCCGGGATGGTTGTCAGCCATGGTGTCACAGTAAATTGTTGGAAATTTAAAAATCATTAGTTAATGTATAACAGACCAAGCTGCATTATTATTGTGCATTTGTTAATGCGTTGACTTTATAAATTAAAATCCAAGCATAGCTATTTGCATAAAGAAGCAGAGCATTTTGTAAGCACACTTATTTTTCTTCAAAGACTAAGTATATCCTTTGAATTTTCTGATCACTTCTACAAATTAAACAAATTTTTAAATGCAATCATACAATTTTAAGAATCAAATTTTATTGCATTAAATTAAATTTCTGATCACTAGTTAAAATTAACATCTCAGCCCTTTAAAACAAATGTTTAATAGTCCAAAAGTATTATTTAACAAATAAAGTTTGCTAATGCTTATTTTGATAAATTTTTAACATTTTTGATAACTAGTTCAATTTAACAAACAACTGTTTAATACAATCACAATATTCAAAAAATAAACTTTATTGCATTCAATTCGCATCTATTCAAGATTTCTCCTAAAATCAAAAAACAAATGTTTTGTACAATTTAAAGATCAAAATCTGCTTTAACAGAACTTTACTTCTTCCAAATTTCTAACCACCATTTAAAGTTAAGGTTTCAGTCACAAAAGTAAGAAAATAATCCAACTACCAGACTATGAATAACCATACATTTAATTTAAAATTAAATCCAAAAAATAATGCATGATCTTGCAAAGCCAAAAAAACTTGGGTTACAGCATATATATAAAAATAATATGGCTGACAGGCGCAGACCAACTACTAAAGCGTCCTATGGTAATGCGAATTACAACAAAAGATTCAAGAAAGGCAACTCACGCAGTATTGAAGAGCAGCCCAACTTGATTGCCACCTCTTCATAGAAGACCATCAGAGTGATTGTAAAACGAAGAAGAACAACAAGAAGAAGAGTGCTCATGCAATTGTGAAAAGCCAAACAGACAGACAGACAGACAGACAGAGATTTCAAACAATCAAGCTTATTATTATCACTCACACTGTGCCACAGCAAATCACTGCAAACTTCAAACAACTCTAGTCAATGCATAACAAACTAAACTGCATTGTGAATTCTTTAATGCACTGAATTTATAAATCAATCATCCAAGCATAGATATTTATAATAAACAAGCAGAACCATTTTGTAAATGCATACTTTATGCTCTTTAACCCTTTATCGACCAAAGTGTAGTGAATGGCATCGTGGGAAATACTATATCCTTGGTCAGTGAAGGGTTAAAGCCTATACATAATTTCACACATTCTTTGCTGTGGCAAAATTAGGTTTAAAAACATACTTTGCAATCTGCACCTACCACATAATAAACATCATTCATAATCAGAATAAAAAGTTCAGTGTTTAATCACTTAAGAGCACAACACTTAGAAATGGACAAAAGTGAACACTTAAAATTTGTATATTAAACCAGTGTTCAGAAAATGTACTTCCAATCAGCGATTATCAATGCATAATAATCCTCTGTTGAAACTCAGTTATAGAAATGCATTAGAGATAAGTGAACTGTAAAAATATTTACAAAAAAGAGCAACAACAGACTGCCTGCAAAACTGTTCAAAGTGAAGTGGCCAAAACCTTACTTCATCACTCCTTAAATTTACGGACACTTATCTGACATTTCACTAATATTTTCATTGGGTACACACACACACTAACATTTATAATTGAATTTTCTCTCCATAATCAAAGAAGTATTTTAATTAAAAAAAGGCTGTAAATCAAAATGTCTTCCTTACTAGTAAAGGTCAGAACATCTTTAAAATTACCGTAGTAGAAATTTTATTCTTAAAAGACCCATGCTGAGCCTTAAATTATTACATGCACATTGCACACAGCAGGCATGTATGCATGTGCGTGTTTTTGCCTTTTTCAAATTATGGTTCCACCGATACACTAGTCAACTCCGCTATAATGAGTACACTGACTGTACACTGACTGTACACAGTGTACACAGACTGTACACTGACTGTACACTGTCGGCAGAAAGATAAGTAGGCAAGAGACAGGACTAGACACACATCATACGCCAAAGATATATGAGAAATCAAATAACTAACTCTGCGCAATTGTCTTTTTCTCACATCTGATGATACTTTCTATATGCTTCAATTTTTATACAGTGACACTTCATCCAGTATGACACTTCATCTAGTGTGATACTTTTTCTAGTGTGTCACTCCATATTCTGTGTCACTCTGTCTTTCTTGTGCCACTTTGTCCAGTGTACATGGTTGCGATCAGAAATATGAAACATTATGACCAGCAAGACAAGGAGTCAATATAAATGCCCTGTTATTGAAGATGTTTGCCTATGTCAGACACTGATAATGTGCCCATAGTTTGCACTCTGTCACAGCTGCACATAAGATCAGAGGCCTGTTTCGAAAGAAACCCTGGCCAGTGACACTGATAAAGACATTATTATCTTGCTATTAAAGAGACAAACCCACACAACTGTGCTTTAGCTTCTGATAATATGCACAGGAAGTTTGGTCTTACACAAAGGGGCTTCAGAAAGCAAACCGTGTTAAAAGATAAGCGCTTAGCAAAGATAGCCTGAATTTGTTCATAGCATCAACACTTAAAGCTTGTTGAGAATTATCTGGTGTTCTTATGTTCTTAATCCATAAACCAATCTCTCATTATTTTTTTTATGCCCTCCTCGATAGGCATACACTCTTGCTCGAGAATATCCTCTTACCAAAATAATAGCATATATGCTAAATTTAGAAGTTAAAAACTCAGCACTTCGGTAGATGTCTATGTCTACTCATACACCAAACTGTTATGTACTTCAAACCTAAAATTTATCAATCTTTAAAAATAGGTTGGCAAGGCTCATAATAAGTCAAACCAGCCAGTAAAAATATTGTAAACCTAAAAGCTCTAAATTATCTTATCAATGCTTGCAGCCAAAGTAATTGTTTACGCTTTTTATTAGTCTTAGTTGCAAACTCCTATAGCAGAATCAAAATTCTATAGCTAGGAAACACCTGAAAATTAAACTAACATGTTCTACTGAATGCTAATGCAGACCCATGGCAAGCACACACATCCACAATGAATCAATTGCGCTTCCTATTAGTCTTAATTGAAAACTCCTAGAAGAAGCAGATTATGATGATGACCTAAAAGTCTATAAACTGCTTCCGAATCTTCACCTAAAATTCTGAAAATGATCAAAGGAACAGGAGGGAAACAAGACAAGAAATTGTCAGCCTGCAGAAAATTAATTTGTCATGTCCGCAGTAGAAGTCAAGTTTTACGAAATCTTCTTCTTATGTTTGCAAAAAATGTTAGACTGATATAAGCATATGCAATTATACATGGGAAAGCAGGATAACAACTCAGAGTGTTTATTCAATGATATCTTACCTTATAGTAGCATTACCATTGACCTTAACCAAGCATTAAGCATTTTCATCAATTTGTCATGATAGTTCATAACTGCATGTGTATATAACAATATAATTATGCATGCATCCATTGACACATACACAATCACACATGCATACATTTATGCATGCATGTGTATGCATTTATGCACATAAGCATACATGTATGCAGTCATGCTTCTGAATTTTGCATGTGTGTCTGTCTTTATGCATTCATGCATAAGTATTAAGTATGCAGGAATGTATGCATGGATCATGGATGCATGTGCTTGAATCACTGTCAAAATACATATAATTATATATATAATATAAAATGATGGACAAGTGGTAATCTGCCAATAAATTCAGCTGTTGAATGATGTTGTATAAGGTATAACTGGGTCAGACACCATGCACCCAATAACCAAACCTTGAACCAAAATAATCCTAGAACTGTGTAAAGATAATTTTATGGTCCATTGTCAAATATTTAATCTCAAGATTCTTTATTCTCACCAAGGTCACATACCATACATACATAGTATTACATACAATACATCCATTATATTTATAGTACTATACATACTGTATTCTGGCAGTTAAGTGCAAACACTGGCAAAGTGACTTTTAGTTCAGGGCTTTTTTAACGTGCAGTTGTACACATAATGTGCAGTTCTAAATGGATTTGTGCAGTTGTAGAAGCAATCAAGAACAGTTAAAACTAGCAAAAAAAGGTAATTGTCCTCCGATTGGAAGTAGTTTATCATGGAAGATGGGAAGGAAAAGAATAGGATGTGCAGTTCTAAAAATTCCGTAAAAACAGCACTGCTAAATATATACATGTAGTTAAATTTTAAGGCATGGTTTAAATTGGTAGTGTTGACAAACAAGTAGGCCTGTTTCTATGGCAACAATTCATCCTCAACCATTTGCAGGAAACAAACAATAAAAGAGAAGATAAATTGAAAAATTCGTTGACTATGTCAGTGATATCTTATCATTGGCGGATGTATTTTACTTACTGATTTATTATGAAACTATGTGTACGAGTAGGGAGACAGTATATGAGAGATATTAACTCTTTCCCGCCGGATCGGGTCGCGGGTGACCTGATTAACGCACTAGGTATCGGAACAATTCCGGCGGGAATGAGTTAAAGGGAGTGAAGAAAGGTGGGTTTCAAAAGGCAAAATGACACAACAAGAAGATTCAATTAAAATTTTTTTAACTCATCTTTGATTTCAAGATAGAATCAACTGGCTGCTAGTTAAACACAAAAATGCAAGAGTTGTAAGACAACGAAAATAAAGCGCAAAAAATGTGATGAAGCAAATGAAAAGAATGATAAGACTGAATTCCTTACAAATATCTCTGCCTAAGAAATGTTAACTCAAAATGCAAGACCTGCAGGTGGTAGTGATAACAGCTGAATGTTCTCCAATACATTTACAGCCAACACCATGGTGTTTTTGATGATCACTCTTTTCCACTTGTGCAAAGCAGTACAGCTTCGTTTTGCAAACCAACTATTTCAGCAGATGAACATTTCTGATTACAATCCTCTATATTAGTTTGCTCAGCTCGCTGTCTTATGCTATCTGTTCTTGTAATTTTAATTTTGACAATTTAAATAGCATTGTCGTCAGCAACCTACTTCTAGGATGTTTTACAAATGCTGTCTACTGTCAATGCCAATGTACAACTGTACGGTCTACTGTCAATGCCAATGTACAACTGTATGGTCTACTGTCAATGCCAATGTACAACTGTATGGTCTACTGTCAATGCCAATGTACAACTGTACGGTCTACTGCCAATGCCAATGTACGACCGTACATTTGTACTGTACAGTGTACATGTATGTTTTTATGCCCAACATTGATGTACATTAACCTCCATTAATATTCGCTCATGTACAACTGTGCATCACTCATCCGCTCAGTATTGAACCCGGAGTCACAGAAATAATTGCTATTAACCGCACTACTAATAATTCATAATTCCATTCAGCAGCTCATCACGATAATTCACACGCCATTTATTTTGTCGAAAAGCTGATCATTTGCATTAATGTATGGTACATTGATTTCCCATAAACGTATTTTTGCTCATCGTGCAACAATGCAACTGCAATTACATTTTGAATGTATGTGTAAGGCTTGTGTATGTTATTCTGGCAGGTAATTAATGTATGAGCATTGGTCATGCTCTGGTCAGTGCAAATGCTAATGCTCAGAGTTATGTGCAGCAACATTTTAAAGCACTTAATGAAAAATAGAGGTTTTGAGCTGCCTGAAAAGGTTCCTGAAGACTCTTTCATGCAAAAATCGTATTCACCGGCAGGGCAATTTGATTTAGTGTACCATCGGTTTATGTCCAGAGCTATTTTACAATAGCGCCACAGAAGTTGTGAATTAATTATTCATTAATAATGTCCTCACAAAAGAGACAAGGATATAATGAAATCAAGAAAAAAGCAATAGACAAGAATGGTGTCATTGGAATTTTGGACCTGCCTAAGGGCAGAACACTAAAGAAGAAGAGTGTCTTAGTTGTATGGTCATGTACATATGTACATCTGTAAAATGCAACATACACATCTGTAATGTAATGTATAAGAAAAATATATTAAGAACCATAAAATAATAGGGCTACAAAATGCAATATTAACAGGAGTCTTGTCATCATATTCAACTGAAAAAGTAGAATCTAATCTAATCTTGTGGCTTCTGTAGAGCCATCAAGATAATCCCTCAAGGTATCAGACAAAAATCATTTAAAAAATCGTAAATCTGAAAGACCAGAGAAACAAGAAGCCAGGCTACACTGTGTTTACAGCAAGTTGAAAGAGTTTCAAGTTTACATTTTAATGACATAAAGAATTCACAGAATAAACTGAAATAGATCAATGAATGACATCAAAGATTCAACAGAAGGAACTGAATTCGACAGCTAAGCTTTGGACCGTCCATGGAAAATTCATAGACCCACCAGATTCAGATGCAGCCCCTCCCCCAGAGGAAGTGCAGAGGCAAATGCCTACCAAGGCCCGGTAACTTATAAGGACCCAGGTTGGGCACTCGTATATGCAAAGTTTATGATTTATTATTTAAATATAATATTACTGACACCTAACTGAATCAATCAGCTTAGACTTAAAATTAACAAAGCCATTTATAACCATTATATATAAATATCATATCTTATGTCATGCCCGCACTTCTATCATTTTCTAAATTTGTTTCAAAAAGTTTTGCATTAATCATTTAAGATAGTTTAGAGGCTCATGACTGCTTTGCTTAGCAGCCCATATATCCTCTCACTGACCATGAGGATGTGGGGCAAAGCAGGAGGACTTCATAGTCAATTTTAAGTTCCTGTTTTAGCATTTGCAGTTCATGCTATTAAAACCAGCACACAACTAAACACTCTAATGAATTGAGGTAAATATAAAAGCTGGAGGCAAAGTCTGAGGCATTTATTCAGAGGTCCTTGGTCTGACCTACTTTAACTTCAAGTCTGTTGATTTGGTTGCACCTGGCCACAAATGGTCTGCATGGCCATAGACCTTCTTCTCTCCTGCTACCTATGACCAGAGTCCAAGTCAACAGGACAACCCGGACCTCATCTGAATGACACTTGACGCAATGACACTTGACGCAATGTAAATACTAGACCGTTCAATCAAACTGTCAACTTATCCACTTCATTGGCCACCTTACATCTTCTCACTTAAAAAACACAGCAGGTCTGTCATATTCAATAATTATGTAATAGCATGGGTGGACAATTCGCCAGAGCATTTATACTGTAGCATCAAAAGAACTGGTTTACACCCTCCATTGAGTCTTGTCACAGTGCAGGAACCATAAGTCCTTCACCATACATGTACTTATGTAGGCAAATTTCACCTACGCCTATGTCCTTCACTCACAAAAATTGCTTGGCACCATGGTAGGCCTGCCACCAGTGATCCTTCCCATTGTCCTATTATTGTGGTGTGCACAATTCTGACCTTTGGAAGGAGAGTAAAATCAGACGCAGCTGAACAATTATTCTATTTTGTACAGTATATTGTATTTCCTTTCAAGTAACTGATCGTCAGGCACTTCATCAATTGACATTTAAGCAGACAGGAAACATCTGTCTCATAAAGCAGCACATGATTGACAGGTCCCTTACATGCTTTTGCAATCTCATCTTGCATCTAGTATATATATATATACATATGTATACATATATATATATATACATTATATATTTATATATATATATATATATATATATATATAATATATACAGATGAATGACAGCAACACTGTGCCAGTGAGTGAATTGTGGGCTGAGGAATGTTTTTGTTCAGCAGAATCATCTGGCTTCAGCAGGATCGTCTAGCAAGAAACGTTTTATGCATAAGCCTGTAAACTCAATATGCATGATTTCAATTTGTAAACCTGATCAATAGGAAATCAACGTATTTCAAACACCATACAGTGAGAAGTTTGTAAGCAAAACCTGGCGAAAGACAGTCAACTCATAAAGTCTGGGAATAAGCAACGAGATGGTTTGTTAGTCAATAGACAGCATCATCATATGCCATGTAATGTTGGAGATAAATCAGGAAAAAATTAAAAGAAACAGAGGAATTGACACAATGAGATAGTGAAGGACCAGATGATAATAATCTGTTCCTAACCTAAACAAGCAAAGCCACTCTTTCGAAAGAGAAATTTGTGACCAATAAAATTTTACTTAAACTTCACTTCATAACTAAATATTTATCAAAAATAATTTTTCAACAATAATTAAATAATGATTAAAAATTTAGAAAACTGTGCACTAATTTAATATTATTATTACCATAATATTATACTTATTATTTAGATAGTTGTATCATGCTAATCTATGAATTCATCTGAAAAGTGGAAAAGTAACGGAAAATAATTATAAGCCTTCAATTGCTTGCCAAAAAATAACGGAAAGAGAAGGGTCGCTAATATTGATTATTTATTTAAAGTTCTAGCAATCAATCAAAGCTATACAATTTAATTCCTTCTACACTAGGTAATTAATCTACATTTCAATTCAATTACATGAAACACTTTCAACAAATTCAACCAATTCTCAGTATTAGCTTGGAAAAATTAGTTAAAAATAATTAAATCGATAATATTTTATATTTAGTTTGAGTGCAAATTTTTCGGCAGCCATGATTCTCAATTTACGGTGTTGTGTTATAAAAGGGTAAATAATAATAATCGAAGGGTCAACAGATCTAGGGTTAAATTACCGGTGAAGATCAAGTCGCCTGGCAGCAGGTGGCAAGTACTTTCTAAAATACGAAGAAATTCGCATAATGTCACTGACAAGTATGCACCAGATCAAAACCAATGGCTTAAAGCACAACAATTTTTGATTTCAGAATACCGTTCACGCTCACTTTAATGACTTACTGAAATACGAAATAAATGGCACAAATAAATAAAACAATCACATTCAAAAAGCTGTACACATTTAGCAACATGGTCTGCATTGGTCTGGTGCAATAATCTGTTTATTTTCATGTGGAAGAATCACTAGAATAATAAAATGAATTAATTAAAAAAAACACCAAATGAGACTGAATTATGAATACAAGATCATCAGATTGTTTGATCAAATATGGCCAAACAATTTAATTTAGCTCCTGAACAAGGCTACACAAACAGCAAAACACGCACACCCATGTACACACAAATATATAATTATATATATATTTATATTATATATAAACACATGCATTTACAATACACATGCCCACTGCCCAGCCTACAGATTACACCAGATGACACTGTAACTGAGGAACTCATTATCTCTAAGGCTATGTGATCTCCTGAAAGCTTCTGCTTTCTGATGCAGGCAGCTCATACAAAGTTATAAACTCTGCCACATGTAAGACTCCCACACCTTTCAAACCAGTACAGCAATGCAAGACACAGACAATACACAAAGCTTGGGGAAAAGCCTGCCTTCTTTTAATGTCTGTGCTCCATTCACCAGCATACCAGTAATATATCCACACCATCCCTGCCTCCTGCTCCACTGATCCTATTAAATGTCATCTGCCAACAATGGATGGAAATCCATTGGATGGGTTTCATGTGCATGCGTGTGTGTGTGTGTGTGCATGCGCAAGCCTGACTACGATATATTCATTTTGTGAGCATTGCTTTGCTTAGTAATGAAATTTCTATGTTAATGACACTTAACAGCAACAATTAAGCTCTTCTCTTTAAGTGGATCCAGGGCTAGATCAATTTTCAATTGCAAATTATACAACCCATAAAATTATAATTGCACAAAGTCTTAGGTCTCTAAACTGGTCACATAAAATTACATTGATGATTTAATTATTTGCAGACAAAGCCATGTCTGATCAGTTTAGTCAAGTGGTGAATATGTTTTGATTTGTGTTATAATGACCAAGGTCACTAGACACTCTCGTCAAGGTAACCTGCTGAAGGCTAGAAAAATCAGATACTAATGTAACTATAGTTACAATACTTTATGACGCTCCTTCTGGGATGCTTCACAATGTTAACAGTCAGTACACAATGCTTGTTATATTGTTATATTGCAAAAGAAATTTCAACTGTTGGTAAAAACATGAAACTTGGTCTCCTGAATAGAAGACTATGCCATGCCACATAGGAAGGCTGGCAACACAAAATCGCTAATTTTTATCTCAGTTGTTGGCGAGAATTCATCGACAGATTTACGATCATAAAAATCAGCAAGCACTGCAGAGGAAAACAGCTAAAGCCATTAATCAATGCTATTTAATCTGTTTTAATCAGTGCTACCTTGATAGCTAGTCAATGCGATCTGCACCTGCTTCAAATGAGAAAAACAATAGTCTAGTGGTTATTGCTATCAAAAGGTCAGGGTTCAAATCCATGACAGTGCAGAGTAGCTTCGAGGTTTCAGCACCACTTGAACCCTTCTGCCAATTCAGCTATAATGAGCACATCTACTGTACATTGTTGTGAGTGGAAAGATTTGACGCTGAGGGAAAGAGTTGGTCAGCTTCCCTCAAAATTCCAGAGCTAAAAATGACAACAAGCCATAACCATAACTGTTTCATGATTTGTTTAATGTACCACTCTCTTCCTCTTCTGACTCCAATATGCATTCTTCATGCAAAATGCAATTTATAGCGAATCCATGCACTGGCTCAGCTGCAGCAACTGATAACAAAAACTAGAGCCATCACTGCTGGACACAGACAACAAAAGCTATAGATGAACAATGAGAGGTCGGTCTGCCCTTTACCATGAACTCCAGTGCTTACCACGTGTACGAAAAATTGGAAAGCAGCCAAAAGAACTGGTTTTCTGACAAGGTTGCAAAACAGTAGATTTTGGCCAAAATACTTGACACCTTATTATTTATGCAGTCAACTCAACAACATCTACACCGTATAAATCTCCACTGACAAAAGCAATGTGTGTTGGCAGAATATCAATGAGATACTGATTTAATTTCAACTCATTTTACAGATTGCACAGAGGAGCATGGGAGCACTGAGCTTAAAAAATGACCTGGGACAATGAAGATCACTTATTTGTACCCATCGCCACAGAATGACTGACAACAGGAGCCAATGATGATGATGATGATGCAATCACATAACCAGAGAAAATTATATATACATGAAAAAGATCCAGTGATGAGAGGGAGCTTTAGGGCAATTGATGGCAACACTCTGGTCTGCTGCTACCCTCTCAAAGCTCGACTCAACCTTCCATTCGGCAGATGGCATTGGTAAAATGAGCAGTGGTGCATGATTGAGCGCCTTGCAGGGCAGCCAAACAGTTAAATTCAACTCCTGTAATCACTCGCGATGATTCATTCATACTACTAATTGCAATCATGCTGTGGTGTGTCAGTTTGAAAAGAAACAAAGATGATATATTATAAACAAACATTGATGTGATCATAGGCACATCATAGAGAAAGGACGATATATACATCATTGCATTACATGCATGTATAACTGTATTACATATATAATATATAAAATATAATACATATATATATATATATATATATGTGTGTATATATATATATACACAAAATTTTGCATATACATGTGTGTGCATATATTATATATATATACATATATACATATATATATATATATATATCTACTAACTTGCTCATCTGTCGAATCAAGTTCAGTTTCTGCTGATGTTCTTGGATCGGATACTTTGGCACATCGTACGCGTCTTCCATCTCATGCGACATCGACTCGTTGCAATGCTGGAAAATCGTCTCGACCAACTCCTTAAACTTGCTGTCATGGTTACCGTGCTTCGTCTGCTTCCTCCCGTGCGCGCCATCCTCGGCCACAGCGCCCTCCTCCGCGCTATCTGCATTCACACAAAGAAAAGCGCAAACTGAAATCGGACTATTTATGTAATGTAGTGTAACAAATGTACCATGCAACAACATAACAATATAACATACATGTAACAATGTAATATGCAACAGCAATGCAAATAGCAATGTATCGATTTATAATGCAATGTAGTGCAACAAATGTAATATGCAACAATGTATCAATATCCCAATGCAACATGTGCACAGTAATACCTATATTTATGTGACAATGTACAACAACAATGCAACAATATATGGTGGTGTTTATCAACTAGGTTATGAAACTTTAAGCACATGCATGGTGGGTGGCACAGCAGTAAGAATCCGAGGTAGGCCTACAGTTAGTCAGTAACGAGGTCAAAAGCAATTAGATATTCCGATCGTTGAAAGCCAATGAGATAAATTAATTATGAGCTGTATCTGGAAGAAACGAAAGCTGGAGCAAAGGAGAAACATTGGTAGGTGATTTCATGCTTTGGGGTCACTATGTATAGTATACCACACAATAAACCATTGCGAGAGCCCATGACAGCTTTGTATCATGTCTCAGTCAAAAGACCCATACCCAAAAACAGTAGAATGCGGACAGACAGTAGAGACTACAGGATGAGGGTAGGAGGAAGTTGTGTTGAAAAAATTTTATAGGTCAGCTGGGCTGGGTTAAATCTCACTATGAATAAAATTTTATCTTATTATATATTAAATTATCTTAATATTTTAATTCTATTAAACCCTTCATGGTTGAGCAGACTTTTGTAAAAGCAGAAGCATGCAGCAATAAGAGTTCGTATTCTTTTAAAATGTTCTGAAGTTATGTACAAATCTCATAATTAATCACTTACCTAAACTTCTCTTTCCCTCGACTACTTTTGACCATAATTCTGCCATTTCTGATGACCAACGTCAAGCAATGTCTGTTTAAAATACACAAACATTAAGCAATCATGATTCAAGCAACCTTCAATCAAGTGCTTACAATCAACAACACCATTTCAATTACCGGGTATTGTTAGGTTGAAGCATGCTGATAGTAGCCTATATTAATTTATATTATATTATTATATAAATATTAATTATATTGTATTATATTAATTATATTATATTAATGTATCAAAGAAAAAAAAGAGCTACAATGATCATGAAGTGTTGGGGACAAAACTTTGCAAAGCTTAGTCATTTGAATATTGGTTAAAAGTCCTCTCCCTATCCATCTAATCTGAGCCCGTGCCTCATGACTGGCAGTTCAAAACATAAACCACTAAACAGACATAAAAATGAATCATAAATGATTGAGATTTATATATAACCAGGTACTTCTTGAGTGCCATAAAAGCCAACTCAGGGTGAATTAGAGCACATAAACATGTCACACATGCGACATGTGGAATTTTTTCATAATCTGCAAGAATCATAAACTTTGCAGGTGGTGCTGCTGCCAGTATCAGACAATAACAACAATAAAGAATTGTCAATGCTTCATTGTCTCATGCTGAGTCATGCACAAGTAAACAAACCAAAGGCAAAGACATGTCAGCCATTTTGTGGTGATATACATGTAATAGCACTGAAATGGGGCAACAATAAGTTGGAGAAATCTTCAGAAGAGTGTTCTGTCTTAAAAAGAGCACGACCTAGAGCTGAACCAAATGACAATATTTAAAAGAAAGCGTGAAGATGACAGTGCGGATTTAACAATGGGCCCAGATCCACTGACCCAGAAGCATCAAAGCATAGCCTACATAAAGGAGAGGTCATGGTGTGAAGCACAGAAATGAGAAGCTGCAGTTTATTTTAGCATTGCTGTTGGCTGGAACGAATGAAGCACAGTTACTGTAAGAAAAAGTTCAGCCAAAGTAGAGTCGAATACGAAGAGGTCAGTCTGACATCTTATGGAAATGAAATAGAAAACCTGCCAGAAAAAGCAATGACTGTGATATTTCAGGCATAATACTGCACAAGGCTGTAGCTAGGGGGTGTTTTGGGTGTTTGAACACCCCCCCCAAATGAAAAATAATATAATGCATTTACTAGGACATGATGTAAAAACCATGAAATAAAACCATGAAAACACCCCCCCCCCAAAAAAAAATAGAACTGTAAAAAATAATAGAATGCATAGAGAAAAAACCATGAAATTAGACGAAAAATGGTAGGAAAGCCATTTCCGATGACTAAAAAGGTCGAAAGAATTTTTTTAGAAGAACCACCCCCCCCCCCCGTGGAATCAAATCCTGGCTACGGCCTTGATACTGCATTTGCAAAAAGCACAAGACGTTTCTATCCACAGCCTTCTAAATAACTTTACAATGAATTTATAGACAAAAGACATATTTATGGATCAGGGGGCATCTCAAAATGGAGCAAATAACATGTCTATAACAATACGGTGAAGAGTCTGCTCAAGGGTGACTGGAGAGCTCCTCATAACTGAAGAACCACTCCACGCCCACAACCTCTCTCTGCAAATTACCCGAAAAAGATAATATTATCGTGGTTTGAATCAATTATAGCCTAGTCTCTGTTATAATAAAATCATTTATAGACTACTTCATCGTTGATTTATTAAATGTACCAGTGACATATTACATTGATCATGAACACCATAGATCATCTATTAAAAGCACCAATTCTATGAAGTGGTCACCATCAACCATGTAGCCGTCTGCATGCTGGACTCCTTCATCTTGACCATTGAAACGAGTCTAACCTTAGATGCCTAATGATTATGTTTTGACTGAGCACTTGTGAATCACCTGCTTTGCATAACTAAATTTGCAAGACGATGATCAGATCATGCTCGAATTATGTCAAACGTTTTACATCTGCTGTTATCAAACCAATCAACTGTTCAATCAATCAATTGATCAATCAATCAATATACTTTGTTGCTCACCATAATAATGCAAGCAAGCAATTGAGACATTCATGTACAGTGCATTAATGGGCTGCAGACCCAAGGGAACACAAAGTTCAGCTAAGCAGGGTCACCCTAGATTCATCAGCAATTAATTCAACAGTGTCTTTTACTTAACAACATTATGTAACATACTACAATACGTCTTCAAACAATGCTTGACTATTGTGTCTATTCTTAATCCTACAGAAATACAAAACTTATTTAATACAATGAACGCTAAGTAAACCAAAATCATAAAGGCATGACAATGCATGCACAAAACTATGTGGTATATTTTCATACGATCGCAGCTAAAGGGTGGACTTTAATTTATTTTTCTGCTCATGGACTATTCTTCATATTAATTATCACGCACATATTAGTAGTTCGACTGTTCTTAATATTAGTCATCTTGCACATTTCAGACACTGAGCTCCTCTCTTCTGAAGCATGACATGGATTCATGAATCCTTGGACGGTAACCTGAAGCTTTAACCTGATGCGGGTTTTATTATTTCACATCTCTCTTGTATAATAATGATATGTGGTCCACTTGTTTCACAGTAAGAAATACCACACCTGACCTTGTAGGCGGCCCAGACAAAGTCCAGCTCTTGATGTGTTTATGTGGTTTTGCAAGTCATAATAATGTTCGGTTATTTTAAGATGCAATATATCTAGATGTCTATGGGTTAGCCAATAGCCATACTGTGCAGAGCTGCCAGATTGTTGGACAAATTCAGCCAATTATTATTTACCATTTGAACACAAAAACATTCTCCAAATTTCAAATTGTTCATTCTGAGGCAAAGTCCAAAAGTGTAGCCACCTATTCGAGAGTTCCAAGTCAAAACAATTTTTTAGAAATGCTAACCAATAAATCTGCACTATTCACTGGGAGCTATCAAATTGGTTTGGTATTAGTGCGATCCTACATCTGGGAGAAAACATTACTCCAGTCTTTGAGTATGAAGGGTGGGACAGTCTTGAGATGACTGAAAGAGATTGGAGACTGTAGACCTTGGAAACAGGCTTTAAAAGGGTGAGAAATGCCAGGGGGTTGAAGGTTTCAACCCCGGTCTTTCAAAGAGCCCCAAAGTAAAGTCTGTTTTTCACACCCCAATTCCAAGTTAACCCCCCAGTTATTTTTGCACAATTCTCACACTGGGCGTAGACAGTACTTAAAGATATCCTACTTTAGGCTAACAAGATGCACCAATGTGATCCACGACTACCAACCACCATCCATCAGCATGGACACTTGGACAGTCCAAGAATCAGTCTTGTGTGACCCATATATCCCGGATTGATCAAACATTGTCCCAGAATTTGGCAAAAATATCCACTTCCACATGCTATTGTTCTCGTTATCGCACATTAAACCCGAAGAGCCGGCAATCAATAAATTTCACAGAGCACTTGGCCAATGTTATATAATAGAGCGCAACTAGCGTTCTATCCTCATTTAGAAAAGACAATTCAGCTCTGCTATCACATTGCACAATCAATAAATGTCATAGATGCAATCTGTATGCCATGCATGTATTCATGAACCTTGCTTGTGCTTGGCCCATAATCCTGGCAGGTAACTGGAATTAGAAAAGTGTTTGCTCTTGAAGCTCATATTAATTTTACATGTAGGCCACTTGTTCTTTTCAATTTCTCTAAAAGACAGTTTTATACTATATTCGATGTAACAAATTTAGTTGACATAGGTTAAGCAGAATTTCGAGGCACGTTAGATTTATGTTTGGCATAGTTTGCACAGTTAGGTCCTTAATCTTTCAGTCATGAGTGACAGTGCACATTGTGTCATACTGCACACTCGTTGAGAACTTTGAGTTTTCCTTTGACAACAAAATCTCTTGGGGAATTGGCAAAATCAAAAGTTGGCAGCCCTAGTGTGATCACCTGCTCATAACTAGTCAATTTCTGTGGACGCTGAGTTTAATAAAGTGTCCTAAATGAGAAACAAATGAAATAACAATTATGCTAATTCTGAATCTGTTTAAAATGCATGCTTCTGCTGTAAAAGTCGTAACCTTCAACCTTACCCCCCCCCCCCCCCACCTGAAAGCCAAGCGCATGGCACTAGTATGCATCATAGAAAGTCAGTCACGTAGTGCGACAACATGACTGCACAACACTCGGAAACACTTCGACTACCTGGGCATGACAGTTTTACTTCTCATAAATCCAGATTATCATAAATAATTATTATTATGTATACCAAAGGTTGGCGTCAGACCCAACACCCTTATCCAGTTCTATATCTGGCCTCGAAATTTTACGCGACGCAAAAAAATATCTGCAGTCGTGTATGGCTTAGGCTTACCTTTGAGGAACAAAACTACCGAATCTTCGAATCGATTATTTAGATTATCGGGCTTTTGCCTTCGATCTGTGAATAAAATATTCTTCCTAATAAAAACGATCCGTCTTCAACAGTCGACCGCAACTCAACTGTAGCTGAAGAGATCAACGACGACCTCTGACCTCTTAGTAGGTCATAGCGGGAGGAGGCGTCCTCTGACCTAGATATTATACGCGGCCTGACCTAGTTTCTTGTGATGCTATTGGAGGTCGCTGATCACCGTTCTAAGTCTCTATAATAAGCCTAAAATTCATTCATTCATTCGTTCATTCATTCATTCATTCATTCATTCATTCATTCATTCATTCATTCACTCATTCATTTCTTTAGCGACGCTTCAAGGAAATTGGGCCTACTTACACTAGGCCTAGGCCTATAGCACGTCAGAAGTCGAAAAAAAATGCTGGAAAAAATAGCTGACTCAACACAGAGCTGGTGAATAAGCGAGTGCCCGCGCTTGATCTTTGAGTGGCGCTTTAGAAGTTTGGAGATTACGATTACGATTATGCCTGTGTTAGCCTAATAGGTTTAGGTTTAGCCTGTTCTGTCTCTTTTGGGTAGGCCCTAGCTAGGCCTATAGCCAGGCCCGGATTAACCCCTCGAGCTCGGGGGGCCCGCCGCCATATTTTCAGGGGGGCCCTAATTTACCATTACCTTCCGTCACCACACTCCACGGGCCCATTGACACAAACAAATAGCAGGGAAGCCATAATATTAATGAGCTGCACTGCAGCCATACCTTTATATAGGCCTACGTAGGCCTACATGATCCGATTGACCCAGGAGAGCTCGCCATCTTTTCGCAGCAGCTGAAGGTTTTTTTTACTGCTTGCTCATCATCACAAATGCCGACATTTCCAGTATCGGAATTTGTTACGCATTCATGTTGAGAAACCAAACTGAAGAAGGCTCAGCTTTTAACCACCTCGACAACTTACATTTATTTTAGGCCTTCCCTATAGCAGACGCCTAGCATAATCAGAGTTTCGCGTTTATTAAATCCTCTGTAGACTTGTACACTCGGGTCGTGGACACCAACACCACCGCTGACCGCAATAGAATCCCCACGCTCGGGTCTCCGTGTAGCCTAAACTGATCTAGACTTCCACTCTGACACACTACGTACCATTATATATTATATTTCACAGCTGTCGTAGGCTATAGGTTGATATTATGATATACTGCAGGTCACATTCCTCCTCAGAAGACGAGTGACCACCTCCACTACGGGTCTACGGGTTTGGCAAAATACAATCTGTTATTTACCAGTTTACAGTAGTTGTGATTTTCAGTGGAATGCAAGCCCGTATGCATAGAGTATGGTCTCGGGCATACAGGGTGGGCCAAAAAAAAGACCCCCTAAGATTTTTGCCAATATCTTGACCAAAAGTAAGAATTTCCAAATGAAATTTTACAGTCTTAAAGACAATTCATATTTACACCAGATGGCCAGATTTCATCAAATATTTTCAAACGGAACAAAAGTTATACCACTTTTAGTGAAGCCACCCACCGTTTTTTGACAATTCAAAAACCCGACGCAACAAAACGTTTTAAAAAATCAATTCATTTATTCTGGCCAATATCTTGGTCAAAAGTAAGAATATCGAAATGAAATTTTACACGCTTGAAGACAATTCATATCTTCACATGATGACCAGAGTTCATCAAAATATTTCGAACAGAACAAAGGTTATACCACTTTTAGTGAGGCCACCCCCCATTTTTGGACGATTCAAAGACGTAACGCAGCAAAAACACGATTTTATTAAGTCTCATCTCAAATAACTGTTAACAAAAAGCCTTGATATTGCCAGATGATCATTATTATTACTATTTAAAAAAAAAAAAAAAAAAAAAAAGCGTAGCTGCACGTCACTGAGAAGTCACTTAGCAAGAGGACGCTCAGATTGGTAAATAAGGAATCTGTCAGATTAATCAGGGTTCCATCAAGAACTTTGCAAAGAGACTCAAAAGATGTTTTGACACTGGTATTGGGCACATTGAACACAAGTTGGAAAGCACTACCAAGTTCATTTGACAACAGTTATTTGAGAGGAGACTTTAAAAAATCGTGTTTCTGCGACTTTTGGTTGCGTTTCGTTTTTGAATCGTCAAAAACGGTGGGTGGTCCCGCTAAAAGTGGTATAACTTGTGTTGTATTTGAAATATTTTGATGAAATTCGGCCTTAATGTGTAAATATGAATTGCCTTTAAGCCTGTAAAATTTCATTTCGAAATTCTTACTTTTAATGAAGATATTGGCAAAAAACCTAATTTTTTGCGTTTCGTTTTTGAATCGTCAAAAAACGGGGGGTGGCCTCACTAAAACTGATATAACTTTTGTTCTGTTTGATATATTTAGATGAAATCTAGCCATCATGTGTAAATATGAATTGCCTTTAAGACTGCAAAATTTCATTTCAAAATTCTAACTTCTGGTCAAAATATTGGCAAAAAACCTAGGGGGGGTCTTTTTTTGGCCCACCCTGTACATGATTCGCCCAATTTATCATCCTACAAGTCAGAGCCAGCTTTGGTCGGCTTTAGACAGAGAAACATAATTTCAATTGGCGCCATTTTGATACTATTAGCGGTTCTTTCCTAAAGGTAGGGTGACTACGCCTCTGCCTTGGCTGCACAACTTTCAGCGATAATTTCCTCTCCCCTCTTCAGGATCGTCCCTCCCTGATGTCAAATGAGTCACCGTGGCATGCAGGGAGTGCGTGAAACATATAGGCCTAATACGGAGTTCTAGTTAGGCTATACGAAAGTGGGTGAGAAGTTCAGAGGCACTGACAAGTGACAATTTACAGTTCACTCTTCCCCTCTCTGCATCCACACTCAATTGAGATGGCCGTGATCCAAGCATCCATGTAGTTTAATAGCATTCCTCTTCGACATAATTATTATAGATTGCCTTTGTAAGACTGAGCCAAAGATAACATGATACACCTTGCGCATGAATGTGCAGACCAATTACAGAGTTCAACCGAATCTCTACTTTGTCTACGTCTGTGTGTTCGTCTACATGTATGTCTGACTCTTCTTAGAAGGCCGATCTCTCCCTCTCTGTCCGCCTGTCTGTAACTCTGGCCTATCTCTTCTAAAAGTAGGCCAAATGGAATACCGACAAAATCATAAATCAGAGCTGGCACAAACATAGAGGCCAACATAAATAAAATTGTTTTTCGCCCTAGGAAGAAAACAATGACCAATGGACGCAAAATTTACACACTGTCCTTGAAGCAAATTTGAATAAATGGGAAAATACACAAAAAAAATTATTTTTTGCAGACGCGGGGGGGGCCCTCTGACGACGGGGGGGCCCGCCGCCATGGCAGACATGGCATACTGGTTAATCCGGCCCTGCCTATAGCCTTTTGAAGCTTTAGCCTATATGCCTAGACTCTGACCTATTTGATTTCTACACGCGTTCCCACTCACATCAAACCCTGTACTGGGCGGCTCCCCAGGGCGGCTGGTTCATGTTTGTTTGGGGTTTCCTAAACAACTCACTGCATAATTCTTATTATTTAGCTTTTTAATAAACGCCATCAGGCCACAACCTCGAGCGAGATCTGCTTCTTCTAAAATTTCAACGCAGGCTCAGTGAAGATCGAAGCTAGGCCTGGTACAGTAGGCCTATCAATTAAGTGTGCGCAGTGCGTGCGAAGCACACGGGTCCACGAAAAATTACATACGGCAGTGTAAGTGACGTCACCGTGCACGTGACCAAAGAAACATAATAATTCTGAAAATGAACTTAGGAATAAACGTAGATCTGCATCATAATCAAAGTGACGTCACAATAGGCCCACTTTATAATCCTCAAAATGAATTTATATTATAGTAAGCTTGGATCTCTTATAGGCTATTATCATAGTTAGGCCCTATCATTAAATCAAAGTAGGCTAACGTACACACAATAGAAGTTATAGAACTTATTTTTATATTTTCAAAATGAACTTCTGTATTCTATAGACCTAATACCCGTAGTAGGCTAGATCTGTATCATAATCGAAGTGACCAGTGCCGTAGCTATATCATATATATGAAAATTGTGCATTGTGTTCACTGTCCAAGGTACACGGGCCCCAGAAAAGTTACCTAAGCCCATGGGCGCCCACAGGATTTTTTGCAGGGGGGGGGGGGGTCAGTCAAAACCGTGAGACTTAAGTTTACCTAATTCATAAGTATCCGACTTTGGTCGTGGTCGGCCAGTAATAATTATGATATCCAATTGGCCCATACCTATAGTTAACGACTAAATCCCCTATCGACAATTAATTTGCCCTAATGTTCTTGAGCATCAGTCTCTGTAATGTTGTGCTGCAGTGTGTCTGTAATCGGCGTTCATCCCTACCAAAGATGTCGGTTACGTTCTCCATAAATTCAGTCTTTTTCCAAGGCACCGATCATACCCAAACACCACTGTGCCCCACAAAATGCAGTCTCAACAGTTAAAGCAGTATTTAACACAGTACACTTGCACTGTTCATTTGGTAGTAGCCTACTTACCGTGACACCTTCCAGCAGAATCCAGCTGATGACTTCCAAACAACGGATAAACTTGCCTTTAGAATTTCAAAGAGGCTACGCTACACACTGCAGCACAACATTTATTTCTCAATTTCAGGCTATCTTACATTTATTTATAATCCTCCACTCCCATGTGCAACGGATCTCGAGATGAACTGATCTACGTAGTCTGTGTTTTCTTTGGCAAGTCCACAAGAATATACATATACACGTGGAGGGCCTATATATATTTATATATATATATATATATATATATATATATACACACACATATATATTAGGGCTGCACGTTAATCGCCGTTAACGCCCGCGATTAACGCGTTAAAAAAATTTGCGATTAATTTTTTTAACGCGTTAACGCAAAAGACGCATTAAATAATTTATGAATTTTTAATTTTTTTTATCATTTTATGTCAAGTTTTGTAATCATTATTTTTCAAGTAATCATCGGTTATCGGTTACCGCCCACTTCTGTCGAGTCGCCCAACACTTCTCGTACGAGACAGCCTGCCAGTGCCTACGTCCGGTCCATCGGCACATGTTGTTTTCGTTATTTCGATCACTTTAAACAGCCGTTTTTGATTTATGATAGATGTTGTTGGTTTTTGTCAAACAATGGAGTCGAAGAAAATGGGCAAAACAGTTATGGACGGACAGTTTAAGTTTAAAACTGATAAGGTAGTCGTTTGTAAATATTGTGACCGAGAATTTAACTACCACCGCAGTAATTCGTCGCTGTCGAACTACTTGGCGGAGAGCGTTACCTCTCATGTTCTGTGGTTCTGCCAACATTCTGCCACCTTTTTCGTGCACTAACTGTTTCCGAAGACGATCCGCTTTACGTTGTGAAATTCAAAACCGCTTTCATAAATGATCTCAAAACTCATCAAGAAAACTGCAACCTTCGCTGGCTATACTTCGCCACAGCCCTGGATCCACGCTTCAAAAAGCTGAAATGCCTTCCAAAAGAAAAGCGAGAGGAAGTCTGGACTGAGCTGCAAATCGTAGTCTCAAGTGTTGAAGAGAAGTTAAAGGAGCAGATACCAGCATCAAACACTGGTATGTTATTGTTCTCTTATTTAAATTAATTTGGTGCATTCATCTGTTGATTTAAGTTGTTTATTTTAAAGTCTGCCAAAAACATATGATATTTTATCAATTTTCATCCGACTCAAATGATAAATGGTTGATATCACCGTGGAGGTTGCTTGTAAATTCTGAATGATTGAAGGTCAATCAAATGAACAGACATCAGTGTGATTGGTTGGTAAAACTTGATATCTGTTCAGTTGATTGAGTTGGTGGTAGAGTTGTTGTCCTGTGACTAAGAGAAGGAATTGAGTCTTATAAGGATTCAGGAATAGCTTGTCCAGATTTCCGTGAATCTGTAGTTTTGGGTTGTTAGTGCGGTTAAAATAATCATTTCAAATTTTAATAAATGTAATTTAAATTTCTATTATTATTGAGCCTGCCTAAAAATATCGGACTCAAATGATGATAAATGCTTAATATGACCGTGGAGGTTGCTTGTACATTCTGAATGATCAGACAACAGTGTGATTGGTTGATATCTGTTCAGTTGATTGAGTTGGTGTCCTGTGACTAAGAGAATGAATTAAGTCTTATAACGATTCAGGAAAAGTTTGTAAAAAATTTAATTAATTGGAATTTATTATTTTTATTTTAGAACCTGCCAAAAAAACTTATGAAATTCTATGAAATTTCTTCTGACGATGATGATGACGACGATAGACCTTTGATTCCACGGGCTAAATCAACTTCGGATGCGCTACTTCGCTACAAAGATGCGCCAGAGATCGATACGGATTCTTGTCCACTGCAGTGGTGGAAGGATCATGCTGGAGCCCACAAAGTCCTGGCCACTGTAGCAAGGAAATACTTAGCGTCTCCGGCCACTACTGTTCCCTGTGAACGATTGTTCTCTCTCTCTGGGAACATTTTGAACAAAAATGTCAACAGACAATGTTAATAAACTTGTATGTCTGAGTAACTGGCTGCATTTACAGCTTTAGGCTGTTCAGACCAAATCACATACTCTTTTAAAAATTTCAGGAAATGTGCGATTAATTAATCGCGATTAATTTTTTTAATCGTGCGATTAATCGCGATTAAAAAAATTAATCGAAATGCAGCCCTAATATATATATATACATGTATACATATAGTCGTCTTAATAAGCAGTCTTTTGTCTCTATGTCAACTTTGCCGGCCTTGTGGAATGATATAGCCTATTGCACCTCCCCATTCCCCGATTTGGAGAAAATCTGTCAACGACCAGATTAATTTTGCACATGCATGCTGCATAGGCTAGTCTTCGAAAGATTCTGGCTCAGAGTGCCAGCCTGCCAGGTCTCCAATCTCCACGATTCGTACAATATATCATCATACATGTCTTCGACCTTGCTGACCCTTCCCTACGGTCAGGACCAGCTTTGAGTCTTTGATCGGCTTAATGTAAATAGGAGGAATAGAAACTGATGCACGCCAGACAACTATAATGCCAGGTACACACATAGTACTATACATGTACGGAGTGTCAGGCGAGGAGTTAAACAGAGAGCTATTGTGGATGATGTCTAGAGTTGAAACGGCGTGGGAGGCAGAGGGAAGTGAGAATCACAACTGCAAACGATGATGTCATCCATGAGTACAAGAATGTGTGCGGGAGACTCGTTTGATGAGGCCATGCATCGTCCTCGTGCTCTATATAGCTGGCTGTATACCTTGGAGAGGTGCCAGGCACAGGGTGTGTATGATGTGCGGATGGGTGGGGCTATAATTATTAGACTTCGGCAGAAACAGAAAGCTTGATCGTTGACCTACATCACATAAAGGCTATCAGATGCCATCAATCTTACAATTGGGTCTTGACGGTGGCTGAAGGGTTGGCTCTCTGTTCGTCTCTTCGTCTCCAGTTACATAAGCTTACACATAGGCTCCATCTAGTGTTGCTCAGTACGTAAAGCTAACCAGAAGATACACAACAAACGTTGGTGAAGTAAAAGAACACAATGACTCGTGGGCATTCTGTCCCTTTTAACACTATCATTTTTACAGAAAGAGTGATTATCAATATTTTGTCATGATTTCCAGGGGGGGTCACGCGACCCCCCTTGACCTATGGTGCGGGCGCCCATGCCTAAGCCACTAGAAGTGACGTCACAGCAGGCCCAGTTCATATATTCAAAATGAACTATTAATATATAACAGATCTGCATCATAATTGAAGTGACGTCACAATAGGCCTAGTTTATTTGTATTCACAAAATGAAGTTCTATTATAGTAGATTAATAATTTGTATCTTAATCGAAGTGACGTCACAGTTGGTCTTATTTTTATATCTTCAAAATGAACTCCTATCAATGTAGCCTAGAAGTGTATCATAATCGAAGTGACGTCACAATTAGAGTAGTTTTATTCTCATAATCAAATTAGGCTATATGACAGTAGATCATAGTCGATGTGACGTCACAATAAGCCTAGTTTTATATTCTCATAAGTAAAAACGATCTTTGTAATTATAAATGGTTGATCTGTACGATAATCGAAGTGACGTCACAAGAGGCCTTATCTTCTCAATATAAATTTCGATAACTGTTGTTCTGTAAAAAATTTAGAATCATGTTTACAAGATAAAGGCATTCATTTAGTTACATCTATAAAAGCAGATTGTCCACAAGTTGTGTTTGCAAAATAAAAAAGCCATTGGAAATTTAAAACATAATCATTAGTGGGATAATATTTATCCGTTTTGTGGTCCGGCCCGTGTCACCTATGGGCCAATTTTTCCGATACTGCTCTTGCTGTGCCTATTCTGTTGTTGTGTTGGCAAAAGGTTTCAATAAAAGATTGACTGATTGATTGATTGATTGATTGATTGTTTGATTGATTGACTGACTGACTGACTGATTGATTGATTGATTGATTGATTGATTGATTGATTGATTGATTGATTGATTGATTGATTGATTGATTGATTGATTGATTGATTGATTGATTGATTGATTGATCATAAGCATTATAGAAACGGAATTTTTAGTTGGGCGACACCTACATGTATGGCTGAGAGTGAAATGGATGACCACAAAATTCATTCATTCAAGTATTTATATAGCGCCTCTCCAAGGAACTATTCAGAGGTGCTCCCGAGTCCCGACTCCAGCACGGCCAAACAGAAGTTTTTAAGTGCTCATAGAATGTAGTGATCTAAGGAACAGGCGCAAAATAGTCACAGCAGTACAGATCATCGAGTCCTTGGTTCGGTTTCTTGTCGACTTACTCGAGGTCGGGCCCCGAAATGAAATCCTGGCTACGGCCTTGCATGAGTACGCATAGAACTCTTGCTTCATTCACATCAAACACGTCACAAAAGGCAACAATGACGTCATCCTGTTACGTTGCCATCAGCGAAATAATTTGCCGATGCATTGTCGGATATAATTATTCTATTTTGAGACTGCTTTCTGCGATGATCGCTCGCTGAGTTAAATAGTTAAATGGATAAATAGTTAAATAGAAAAATAGAAGTCTCGTTTCAATGGCGAACGTTATGTTCTTGACTTCTGCTACTACTGTACTATGCTCGCTCTGCATACTACTCGCAACTGTGGTTCGAGCCAGACACATTGCCTCAATGTCGTCGTCATCAGAATCTGATGGTAGGAGTGAGATCGAACGGATGCCTCTGCTGCTGCTGCTCGAAAAGGTTCTTGAGAAAAACCACCGATATGATCGACCCGTCAGACGCAGGTTCAGACTCAGAGCTCGACGAGCTGAGCTGAAAAGAGACGAATCGCAGAATGTCGTAGTCGCTCCTGATGTTGCTGCTGCTGCTGATGAAAACCATCTTCCCCCTCTGGCTCCTACTGCTCCTCATCTTCTTCTTCCTCCTCCTGCTGTCACTCCTCTTCCTCCTCGTGCTACTACTCCTCCTCCTCTTCATCGCTATGCTGTTACTCCTCTGCTTACTCCTCTGCCTCCTCGTGCTACTACTCCTACTCCTCTTCATCCTTATGCTGTTACTCCTCCTCCTCCTCGTGCTGCAGCCTCTCATCTTCGCCGTCCTTCTCCTCGTTATCCTCTTGCTACTGCTCAGCTTCCTCCTGCCATTCCATATCCCTCTGAGGCTGCTGCTGCTGTGACTCTTCCTTCGGCATCAATCCCTCTTCCGGTCGAAGCTGGAAATCGCTTGTCGTTTCTGGAGGAACCTCATCCCATCGTCGAGTCGAAACCGATGAGTGAGTCTGCCCAGGATGCTGCTGCTGCTGCTCCTCCTTCTCCTCCTTCTCTTCCAGCTGCTCCAGCTATGGATGCTGCTGCCGCCAATGCTGCAGCTGTTGGCATCGCTGCTGGGGCATCTGAAACAGACCGAAAGGAACCAGTTACCGGGGAAGCCCCACGGCCGGTCCATAGAACTCGTCCTACTGCCCCTTCTGCCTCTGTTGCTCCTGATGTCCCTTTTGCCCCTGAACCGGTGATCGTTTCCGTGAACGAATCAGCTGCCCCTGGACCCCTCAGCATTTACAGGAACCCCGTCGACAGCCAGCTCTGCGCAATGAATCCGTGCAAAAACGAAGGCATCTGCAAGATTCAGCCGTTCGGAGAGACCAAAATATTCTGCCGTTGTCTGCCCGGATTCTTCGGTACATATTGCCAGTATGGTAAGCCCTTCATGATCATCTATTTTTTTATATAATTATATAATTATAACCTACGTACATGCATTTCCAAAGGGCCAAAAGTTTTAGCCATGGGTCCGGATTTTTTAAAATCCTGGCCATAAAAAATCTGACGACTTTTTTAGTCGTCGAAACGAAAAGTCTGAAAATAAATACCCTCAAAAGATGATGCCCTTTTTTCTTCAAACCGAGTGGGGTGCCAAGATACATGGGCATTTCAAAATGGGAGCCATGCCCGGTTTGGCCCCTCTGGATCCGCTTTTGACCCTAATAAAATGTACAACTAACAGCATGGACGATCTGCGTTCATGCGGATGTCGAGGGAGTTATATCCCCTCTCTAAAGCTATCATCTTCTTTTTATCTGCGGGATACGATTATTAGGGGGATGCTCTATTTCGTGATAATTATTGCCTATCTGAACAAAAAACGGAGAGGAGAAAATGACTGTGTCAACAGCAACAGAGCTTCCTTGAAATCTCTCAGACGAGGAGTTGAACGAAGATCGTAATCTACAAATTTCGAAACCGCCACTCTACACCAAGCGCAGGGCACCAGCTTATTCACGAGCGCTGAGATTGTTTGGTTCGTGAATATATCATAGGACCTACTATAATATTACAGCTTATAATAATTATATACACGTTGCAGATGCTCAAGAATGTCAGCAGGATCCTTGTCTGCACAACGGTGGATGTCGCAGAAGTCTGCTTCAGCCGAGAGGATACGAATGTCGTTGCACGGATGGATACGGAGGGGACAACTGCGAAAGTATAAGACTCATTTAATCATCATCATCATCATCGTCATCATCGTCGTCGTCGTCATCATCATCATCATCATCATCATCGTCGTCGTCATCTTCCATCGTTTCAATCTAAACTGATGCCTATATCGCGTCCGCTATCATGATGACCTACATGTAGACACATTGGCTGATACTTAGGCCTAGTGGATGACACGGAACGGTCCCACAAAACTTTTTGGCGGAGGTATACTGCATGGTCCGTATACGTATTCGTGCCAGAGTGTTAACCATGCACCATCGTAAATCCTCACCCCATGAACATTGCATTGAACATTGTATTGAACATTGTATTAATATAGTATTGAACACTGTATTGAACATTGTATTTGTGTGATAATTGTACTGAACATTGTACTTAATATCATACGGTTGCATTGTTTACATACAAAGCATATATGAGAGTATAATGATCGTGATTTGAAACAATGATTGTTGCTGATGTAGGCTAGACTAAATCTAAATGCTCCACTGATGTTTTGTCTTTTTCAGTTGAACTGGCCACCTCCGGCAACACAGGGCGTCTGACTTTTGGCTTGACCGAATCCGCTGTGTCGACGACACTCGAGCCCCCGGATTGGGATTGGACGAAGGTCCACCGTCCGTTTGCCACCCGAACCCTCTTCGCTCAGGTCTCCTTCCTTACCATGCTTTCCATAGCAGTAGTCATGCTCGTTCTTTCGCTCGTCTCATCGATCAACGTTCAACGGTAAGCTAATCTAATCCTGAAATCATACAATCTAATCCTGAAATCATACAATCTAATCCTGAAATCATACAATCTAATCCTGAAATCATACAATCTAATCCTGAAATCATACAATCTAATCCTGAAATCATACAATCTAATCCTGAAATCATACAATCTAATCCTGAAATCATACAATCTAATCCTGAAATCATACAATCTAATCCTGAAATCATACAATCTAATCCTGAAATCATACAATCTAATCCTGAAATCATACAATCTAATCCTGAAATCATACAATCTAATCCTGAAATCATACAATCTAATCCTGAAATCATACAATCTAATCCTGAAATCATACAATCTAATCCTGAAATCATACAATCTAATCCTGAAATCATACAATCTAATCCTGAAATCATACAATCTAATCCTGAAATCATACAATCTAATCTAACCTAATCTAATCTATCCTAATCTAAAACCTCATTCAATAAGATCTTATCTGCCGCAATATAATATTATCTAATTTATTCTATTAAATATATTGCGGGGTGGGTGGGTGGTGTAGGCCCTATACCACCCACCCCTACACTGTAGGCCCTACAGTGTAGGGGTATGTTTGCATGGTGCCTTGGAGTCAGAAGGTTTCGGGTTCGAATCCACCTCAAGACGCCGTGTAGGGACCTTTGGCAAGTCCTTCACTCGCAATTGCTCATGTGCTTCGGCGTGAAACTCCGATGCAGTGTCCGCGATGTAGTCGGTAGCGCCTCTGAGTAGTAATCTTGAAGGGGCGCTATAACAAGTGCTCATACACCCATCCATACAAACATACGTACATATATACATACATACATACATACATACATACATACATACATACATACATACATACATACATACATACATACATACATACATACATACATACATACATACATACATACATACATACATACATACATACATCCTTACATACATACATACATACATACATACATACATACATACATACATACATACATACATACATACATACATACATACATACATACATACATACATACGTAACATACGTCGTACATACATACATACATACATACATACATACATACATACATACATACATACATACATACATACATACATACATACATACATACATACATACATACATACATACATACATACATACATACATACATACATACATACATACATACATACATACATACATACATACATACATACATACATACATACATACACATATACATGTACATACCAACTCCACTGCGCTGAGTGACTTAGGTCTCACAGAGTTGTTAGGATAAATACATGCGTAGAAGTTAAAAACTTTCTTCTTTCATCATTTTTAATCTCCTGCGCTTCACAGTTAACCCTTAAACTGCCGCATTCTTTGTGAGTTTTAACGACGCTGGACGCCGAATACTTTTTTGATGCAATATACTTCGAAACGTCATGACTCATTGAGAAACAGTGAGGCATATAGGTACATAGGTATATATAGGTATAAATATAGGTATATAAGTATATAATAGTACCATATATAGGTGTATATATGGTTATAGGCCTATATAGACTGTCTGAGGATGGGCGACGCGGACAGCACAGGACATGCAGGGTCGACTGGTAGCTATCTATTATAGAGGAGCGGTTGATGCGGGCGCAAGTTTCGCCAGGGCCATAAATCAATTCAAATATATAGATATATTGGTATATAGGCCCTATGTAGGTATTTACATATAGGTATATAGTACATATAGGTATGTATATATATATAGGCATGTATAGGTATAAAGGTGTATATATAAATGCATAAGTATATATTAGGCCTATATATACAGGTAAATCTAGGTTTTGGGGGTATATAGGTATATATATATATAGGTATATATAGGTATATATATAGGCATGTATATATATATAGGTGTATATATAGGTATATAATATACTATATATAGGTATAAAGGTATATATATAGGTATATAAGTGTGTAGAGATATCTAGGTTTATGGGTATATATAAGTAGGCTTATGGGTATATATGAGTATAATAGGTATATATATATATAATATATATATGCATATATAAGTGTATATATATAGGTATAAACATAGGTATATAGGTATATATACAGGTATATATAGGTATATAGGTATATTGGCTATATAGGCGGCACCGACATTCAACATAATGCGGAACCGGCTATACGCGGTTCCGGCGTTCTGCCAAAAAAATCTCGGAACCGCACCCGTTCGGTTCCGGCGTTTTACGGGTTAAGTATATATTGCTATATAGGCATATAGCAACATATATATATATATATATATATATATATAACTAGCTGTACCCAGCCACGCTTTGCTGTGGCAGAAAGACCTTCCCCTCTCCCTCCCAATGATAGAGCCCAATAATGATGACAGGCCGTTTTTGCGACTCGCTTATGACGTCACAGGACGCGACCTCATTGATGTTTCGTCTGCTGTGTTTGGGGACTTTCTGAAATCTGACAGTTTTGTTGAATTTGCAAATGGCGGTCGAACGTATTGCAAAGTTCACTTTTTGTGGAAAATATTGGGTTTTTTCGGAGGAAAAAAATCTTACTACACGGTGCTATTGGAATGAAAGGTTTTGGTAAATGTTCACAACAATCGGTGCGTAACTTTCGGCGTGATTGAATTACTAACTATTGGAAAGTTTCATTTTTATATATATAGATTATTAGCCGTAGGCCTAGGCACAGTTAGGCCTATATGGGAATGCAATAATAATTTCGTTAAATGTCCTTTGTTTCATAGGAAAATCGCTCTCGAGCGCTACACAGTGTTGACAGCACACGGCTACGACGTACCCAACCCGAGCTCAGGATACTTAGTTTTGGCTTTGTGGAAGTGCTTATTTATCACGTGCATCTGTTGCTCCATCTTCCCTTGTTGCGATGCCTTATTCATGAAAGTGGCAGAAGAGCAAGTGCCGCTGTCCGTCCTCCTCAAGACTGCCAAACGCAAAGGTATATAGGCCTGAAATAGCCTCAAAAGTAGGCCTGAAATAGCCTCAAAGGTAGGCTTTAATAGCCCCAAAGGTAGGCCTGAAATAGCCACAAGGTAAGCCTGAATTAGTCCCAAAGGTAGGCCTGAAATAGCCTCAAAGGTAGGCCTGAAATAACTAGCTACAAAGGTAGGCCTGAAATAGTCCCAAAGGTATAGGCCTGAAATAAATAGCTCCAGAGGTAGGCCTGAAATAGCCTCAAAGGTAGGTCTGAAATAGCCTCAAAGGTAGGTCTGAAATAACCTCAAAGGTAGGTCTGAAATAGCCTTTGCTCTGACACCATTGACTCATCTTTGTACTATAATTATGCTCCTTAGTTATTCAATTCATATGTCAACATAATCTGTGTTAGAAGGTCAATGCAGGTTAAGCTGATTAAGCTCTCTGTATATTCCCTCGTCATCGTCTCAGGGAATCACCTAATCCATCACCATAATTAGCCTACATGTATATATCTCCTACATCATACATGCATGTAGCCTATACCTTTCCTCTCGGGCTCTCACATTATTTGCTCTTGCCTATTATGACTTTGGGGCGCGGTGGCGTAGTGGTGGGTTAGGCGCCTTGGAGCCTGAGTGTTCCAGGTTCAAATCCACCTCAAACCGCCGCGTATAGGTAACCTTGAGGAAGTCCTTCAATCGCAACTGCTCGTGCGCTGTGGCGTGAGACCGATTCGGTGTCCACGCTGTAGTCTGGAGCGCCTCTGAGTAGTAATCTTGAAGGGGTGCTGCATGTATTATGACAAGTAGGCGCGTATACATACTCATAGGCTACATGCGTACAAGCATTGTCTTAATAATTATGTCTGTTCGTAGGCCAACCGCCTCAATGCGTGACCGTGGCATCGAGTCCTTCGTCACCGACTGGACCTGGTCGCTAAAGGCATCGAACGCCGAGGGAATCTGATGGACAAACCTTTGAACGTCGTCTCACATAATATGTCTAGTTATATAAATGTACGAGAACAACAATGAACTGGAGTTTAGTCGCTGTTTGTAAAAGAAAAGTATGCATGCCTCGAACATAAATCATGACAATAATTGTCTCATGAATCATGACAGTTGTCTCAGGAATCATGACAATAATTATTATTATTCACTCAGTTATCTCTGGCTGCTTCTCTGCTTTGACTGCAGATTGCATGATTGTGTCGATGTGATTTTTATGCGCTGACTATAAGAAAGATGGGAAGCTGCGGTTTTTACTTTGTTTTACGAATACGAATACGAATGTCACTTCCACAAGATCAATAACCTTCCGATTACACTTGAGCAACAAAACATCAACAACTTCGACGAACCAATAGTCGAACCATGATCTACCAGAGCGCGGATGTCTATATAGTATAGTGTCTGCTCGACACTATACTATACTATATTATGTGCTATAACAAGTGCACATACAAACATACCTAGGGTACTTTGAAGAAACCGTCACTATACAAATTATAAGCTACGACATCCATACAACAATCGACCAAAACAGTTTTATTTGTCTAGATGTAGTAGCCTACGGTAGGCCTATCTGAACGAAATCAATCCGGCCAGAATTTATTGAATTTCTTTAAAAGATCTGAATACATTTATAAGGTTTAAAGTTGATAGATTTAACTTTCAAACTTACTGTAACCCAACAATTATACTAAGCCTGTGAAATAGATTTTAAAAACACATGCGAACGAGTGACAAACAAAAAATTTAAAAAATCATTATTGTCAACGTCACGAGATTGTTGCGGCTACGTTTGATTATTTTGCGCTAATGATTTCTGATCTGAAACTCGTCAAAGCCACTATAATATAATATTATAGCAGATCGATCTGATACCTTCAAACGTCCATTTAAGGCGAGTTCTGCACTACAAGAGGCGTTGATAGATGCTGCGATAGACAGAGAAATGTTTCCGAGTCACCGTCGTCGGGTCCTTGTCCCTTGGAAATTATCGCTTCAGTCTGCTCCTGCTGCGGTCTGCCTCCTCTATCTTTTAGCCTTGTGCTCAGCCCAACAGTTGACTGCTCGCGAGATTGCGTTTCTGCGTGACAGCGGTCTGATGAAGCCAGAGGATGTTGCGGCCGCCTACGATCAGCAGCTGAGCATCGAGAAGGTGCAGCAGTATCGGTCGGCTGCTGGGGAACTGATGGATGCGGATAGCAAGAAGATGGGATCGACGTTTCTTAACAACGGCGATGACGTGGCGAGTGACTCGTCGAAGGGACAGAATAACGACACGGCGCTGCAACTCGGGGGCGCCTGTCCCAAGGACGCCTGCCAGAACATGGCCATCTGTATTCCGGCCGAGAAGGACAGCCAGCGACCGTACACGTGTCTTTGCCCAGACGGATACTTCGGAGAGACTTGCCAGTACGGTATGTAAGCTTACATGGGTAAAACTATAGGCCTAGTAGCCTATCGGGGACCGATCGAATGACGACACTAACCCTATAATCATAACCCTAACCGACCCTCACGACGCCTACCCTGACCCTAAACGACATTCGTCGGTCCCCGATAATATAGTTATGCCCTTGTAGGTTCAGATGATTAGGCCTACTGTACGGTTCGTCTAAGCCTCTAAGGGATCACTCCCCCCCGCATTTCTTGGAATTGTTCATTGTTTATCTTCCTTTTTAAGGGTATACGTATACCATATGCAGACGTCGACTCATAATTATTATTAGATCTATCGCATGGCCTTCATATACATGCAGACATGTACCCAGGACTTCTCTTAAGAAATTTTTGGAAACTGCACAACCCCTTCTCTTTTTTCCACCCTCTACAGTAAATCTGTAGTCGAAATGTTGCAGTTCAGATATCATGAGCAAATCCTTGAATGTAGAATATGCTCTGTTGGTAGGCCTATAGCACTTTGCAATCGGCTCTCTCCATTGACACGTTCTTCGTTAGGAACGGGTAGACCCTATCCCAAGCACATCTCTCCGCTGTCTCAAAACTACTTTTCTTTCTCTGGATCTTTCGCACTGGGAGCGCCTCTGAATGCTGTGAACCCGAGAGGCGCTTTACAAATCTATAAATACGGTATAATACGATATGTTTGTAAACCGTCCTGCTACTTTCTTGCGTAGATGTTATCGAATGCGTTCGTGAGCCGTGCTTACACGACGGAGATTGTCGAAAAGATAAAGAGTCGGAGAGAGGATACAAGTGCTTATGTCCGCTTGGATTCTCTGGAGTACACTGCGAATGTAGGTGCAGATTATATTCCTCTTATCTATCATACGACGAAACTATACCCTACGGATCTATACGGACGGACCATGACAAAAACGAAGAAATGTAAAATTAATGTAGCCTGCGATATTTTATGCAGTGATGATAGTGTCATAGTGATCCTGATCCTTGATTCTGCTTCCCAAGATGAGCATTTCGGGGGAACATTTCTGGGGAAGGGGTGGTGGTGTGGGGTTCACCATAGGTCGTGCAGAGAGGAGGCGTTTTCGCACATCGAGATGTCAGTATATTGGCTATCCTCAATGCTCCATCGTGTAACTGCGCCACTGCTCGCACTTTGGCAGTGCCAGTCCCAAGCCTGGAGAAAGGAGGAGGACGGATCGAGGGACACTAAAATATCGTTGTTAAAATTAAAATAGTATAAGCTCCATCGTGTGGCTATTGTGTGCATGCTACCAATGATCGTTACAAAGACGATAAAAGTTCATTAACATTCGTCAATTTATTTGTAAGCAGGACTGTACACTGTGTACAGGTTCCCGGACAATTCGGAGCGGGACAATTGGGATCGGACAATTCGGACCGGACAATTCGGAGCGGACAATTCGGAACCGGACAATTTGGAGCGGACAATTTGGAGCGGACAATTCGGAGACGGACAATTTGGAGTAAATTCTGGAGCGGACAATTCGGACCCAGACAATTTGGAGCGGACAATTCGGAGCGGACAATTCGGAACCGGACAATTTGGACCGGACAATCTGGAGCGGACAATTTGGAGCGGACCATTCGGAGCAGGCAATGCTTAACAGTCAAAATTAATGATGGAACTCGGATTTTCATACCCATCTCCATCACCCAAATAGACCTACAGGAGGCTTTACTTTTTCTGCCAGGTGTCTTAAAGACTTTTCTTTTTCCATGAGTTCTTCGCACTGGGACTGGAGTGCCTCTGATTAGGTTGCACCGGTACTGTGAGAGGCTCTTAATAAGTCCAAATATAAAATAGAATAGGTTGACCGGATGGGCCACTGGACATTAGAGTCAATACTAAAATTAGTCAGTTTAGCACCCCACCGTCTCTCAGTCTGCGTGTAGGCTACGTCTACTTGTTCGTATGTTTTTTGCCCGTTTGTCTTCGATGATTTGGCAGTAGTCATAGAGCTCCTGCTTTAAGCTAGATTTAAACCTTAAATTGCAGTAAAATATATTAATAGTTTAGCTCTAATCAGAAACCTGACTAACAAGCATACAGGAACAGGACTATGGTTGTAAGAAAACTGCAATGATTTAAATGAGCTGCCTATAGGTTGGTAAATTAGTGCATTTAACTAATAGTTTCAGTTGCTTAGTTTAAGCTTTGGAATGCAGGGTCTTGAAGATCGTATACATAGGACGTTTGTTTGGTGCCGTATAAGTATTTTATTGCCACACTGTTTTTGATCGACGCAGGCCTGTGATGTTTCGATTCGACACAATTATTGTAGGCCTATTTTAAGTATTTTATTGCCACACTGTTTTTGATTGACGCAGGCATGTGATGTTTCTGATGTTTCAATTCGACACAATTGTTTTATATACACTCCGAATTGTCCGGGTCCGAATTGTCCGGGCCCGAATTGTCCGTCTCCGAATTGTCCGGTCCGAAATGTCCGTCTCCGAATTGTCCACTCCCAATTGTCCGCTCCCAATTGTCCGCTCCAAATTGTCCGAATCCGAATTGTCCGGGTCCGAATTGTCCGCTCCCAATTGTCCGCTCCCAATTGTCCGTCTCCGAATTGTCCGCTCCAAATTGTCCGTCTCCGAATTGTCCGGTCCGAATTGTCCGCTCCCAATTGTCCCGCTCCGAATTGTCCGGACACCCTGTGTACAGTAGGCCTACACGTAACACGAGGGTAGCATTTAAAGGCCCTATATATAATTATATACGCGGGCATGTACTGTGATGTACAGTGTATAGCGCGCGCACTCACCTCAAAATAGGGGCCTAATTATTTGCTCATGCACTTCGGCGTGAAACTCTGATCTGTGTCCACGCTGTAGTCGGGAACGCTCTGAGTAAATCTTGAAGAGGTGCTAAAACAAGTGATCATACATAGATAGCCTACACACACACATACATACATACACACATACATACATACATACATACATACATACATACATACATACATACATACATGCTGCAAAATGTATACAGCCTTATGGTGGTGGTGGTTCTCTGCCCGAAGGCAGGTCCTATAGCTTGCGCCACCTGGGGATGAGATGAATGAGGTGGTTTCCCGTTGCCTTCCCCACAGACAATGATGGGTAAGTAACTTGCCCAAGGTCGCTCCGCAGCCGCTTGCGCCACCGCATTCCATGCGTGCTAGCCCGAGATATCTAAATCTCTGAATGTCAACTCCTAGCCCGGGGCTTGAACCGCAGTCCGTTGCATCCAACAGATGAATGCTGCTCTCGCTTACCGGTGTAGCTAACTAGACCAGTATAGGCTTATAGGCTATGGTTATGTTTCTTTTTCACAGTCATTTCCAATATTAGCGATTCGAAGGGAGATTCGGGGGACGTCTCCATTGATCCGTGGTTCCTTTCCTACATCGCCATCTGGTGTATTCTCATCTTGGCTTGTGGCCTCAGTCTCGTCATCGCCGTTGAAGCCGAGAGGTAGACGATTAGGCTACAAATAATTTTCACATTCAGTTCGTACGTATAGCTACAGATGATCAAGCAAAACCATCAGCGCTCGTGAATAAGCAGGTGCCCTAGCTGCGCTTGATTTTAGAGTGGCGCTTTAGAAATCTGGAGATTACGATTGCGATCCATAAATCGTAAAAATCGCAACTTCTACAGCGCCCAGAAAAGCTAAATCGCGGAAACCAGCTCATTCACAGGCGTGATGGCGTCAAACAGTTGGACCGACACGGTCAGTCCTGCGCAGATCTAAATAGGCTATAGTGAAGTGCTTCGGCCAAGCCACGGAGAACTCATGCACATATAAAAAAAGAGGGGGTGGGGGCACTTGCCTCATCTGGAAAATTGACACCTGATTTTCTAACTACTACTTTTTGGGTTTTAGCAAATTTCTCTTCACAAATTTACAATTTGAACATCTATAAAAAAAATTGGCTACTCGTTTAATTATCTGTAACTCTTATTGCATTTGTAAGCTTTTGTTAAGAAATGTAACGTGAGTTACGTGACCATATAGGCCTAATGTTTTGCCCCTGCTGCAAAACATGTCAGCGGGCGCCCGTGCCCGAGAGCTTAACAACAATTATCATTATCTGCCATTATGAGGGATGAGAATACACCGTGATTAAAAAAAAACTAAGCCAAATTGCTTTTCTTATATCTCTAAAGCCTGATAACATATCACGCTAAAATTTTCCAAATATTTAGAGAAGTGGACCAAGAATATGATTCCGAAATTTTATAAAATAAAGTTGAACGGATAAAAAGATATGAATATTTAAACCTCGTATGCCGAAATTGCAGTTTACAAGCAATTTTCTGTCAGATTCAGTAAAAAGTAAGCTAAACTGTGTTTCTTATATCTCCAATGTCTGATAGTTAATCACACTAAAATTTTCCAGATATTTAAGGAATTGAACCAAGAATAGGAATACAAAATATCATGTCATACATTTGAACGGATAGAAAGATATGAATATTTAAGCTTCATCCCCCGAAATATCAGTTTTCAGCAAGTCTGTTATGGTGTTCGTTGCGGTTTCGATGCTTGATAGTTGACAATTTTTTGTCTTCAGGAATCCTGGAGTAAAATTAACGGAACTCGTATATTATCGCAATGTTCTGCTGTCACAGCATCCTCCACCTGTTATCAGAAATCTATAGCCCCAGAAGGCTGTTCTCTTTTTTAACAGAACAGCGCCAGCCCACAGAGTCAATGAAACCATCGAAATGCTGACTTCGTTTCTCCCACATTATGGCCTCCGAACAACCCAGATTTGAATCAAATCGACTATAAAGTGTGGAGCATGCATGATGCAAGGCCGAGTCTATCAGCCAATTATCCATGATATAAACGATCTGAGGCAACGCTTGCTGGAAGTGTGGGATGGCCTGGACAAGGATAATCGACGACGCTGTTGCCCAATGCATGGCGCCAGCGCCTCCAGGTTTGCGTGCACGCAGGAGGAGGACATTTTGAGCATGTTGTATAATTAAAAAATCAAACCATACTGTTGGGTCATATTGTCAGTTCAATTCTCTACATATCTGGAAAATTTTGGAATGATTAATCATTAGGGATTAGAGATAATAAGGAAACATTTTATTGAATCTGACAGAAAATTGCTTGTAAACTGCAATTTCGGCATATGAAGTTTAAATATTCATATCTTTTTATCCGTTCAACTTTTTCTCATGAAATTTTGGAATCATATTCTTGGTCCAATTCTCTAAATATTTGGAAAATTTTAGCATGATATATTATCTTGTATTAGAAATATATAAAAAAACAGTTTGGCTTAGTTTTTTTTAAATCACGGTGTATAATGAGAAATGAACTCTAATGTGATCATTAGGCCAATCCAGGAACTCTTCCAGGATCCTTCCTTACTGAACTTAAAACTGTTCTTTTTTTGGGCGAGCTGGAGCCGGGAGCGCCTCTGAGTAGGCCTAGTTTTTTTTAATTGAATGATTGCTATATAAATGTCCGAATGAGTGAATGAATGAATATTTCTATTCGCAGACGACTGACATTCGAGCGCTATAAGCTCTACACGGCTCTCGGTTATGCGATACCATTTCCTCGACTCGACTTCTGCCGACTGATTGACCATGCTGTTCGTCGCTGCGTGTGTTGCCTTGGATGGTGCGTTCCAGAAGACGATTCAGCATTTCCGGAGTTTCCTAAGCCTGCCACTTCTGCCACCACCACCACCGATGCAGTTGTTGCAACTCAACCAGGTTTAAAATAACTGTCACTTATGTGCAAGGGAGTCATTCCATAATTCAACAGATCATTCTGTCTACAAATTGTTGGCGTACGCTTGCAAGCAATGATGTCTACGATTACGATTACGATTACGATTATGGTACTTTGTAGGGTGAAAAATTGAATTAGTCTAATCGTGTAGCCTATGTAGGCTACTTTGCATTTCTAAAGCACCAATCGTAAGAATAGCCTACGTGTGGCTTTTAATGTACACTGTGTCCGGAAAAAAAACAACCAGTTTTGTAAATATGAAAATAAATAGTAAATATTCATCGATTTTCACAATTCAAACACCATTTTAATCCTGACATATTTCTCTAACAATTGTGAAAATATAAAAGTTCCAGTCCAAATAATGACGTCATAATGACGTCATTTGCACAAAAAGTCAAATTTAAGAGATAAATGCGCAAAATCATCCACAATTTCAATATTTTATCATGTAATTTATCAATAATAAATGTAAGTTTAAATTTATTTTTATATCTGAATTATGTCAGACTGCAATTTGTGGTCAAAGAGTACACCTTTGGCTTCAACATAAGCGTCAAAAGGGTCGCGCTAATACCCAACAGCAGCATCGATAACCAGCTTATCAAAACCTCCGAGGCGTTAACAATTCGCTTACGGAGTTCTTCAATGTCTCTTATCCTTGTCTTGTAGCCTGCACCTTCTCCTCCATCAATCTCCAACTCTTATTATCAGTGGGATTTAAGCGGGCGGCCGTTTTGCGGCCAAAGATTAAGATGAATGAATTCCGAGTCTTTTTAGTCAACAGATCAACAGATTCACGAACTCAGTGAGCTGAAGCGCTATTTTGTTGAAATGTGTAGGCTATTGTTCCGAATATTCTCGGATATCAGGCACCACTTTTTTATAGAGCAGACAATCCCTCTAATAAGCTGCATTTATTTTCACTTCTGGTTCTATTAAATGGATTTCCGTTTTACCAAAAGCCAATAATACCAACCGAACCATGCATGAATGGCCGGCTATATGCATTTTGATGCAACTGACGTCATTATGACGTCATTATTTGGACTGGAACTTTTATATTTTCACAATTGTTAGAGAAATATGTCAGGATTAAAATGGTGTTTGAATTGTGAAAATCGATGAATATTTACTATTTATTTTCATATTTACAAAACTGGTTGTTTTTTTTCCGGACACAGTGTAGACCACAAAAATGTTCTCGGTTGGATTTGTAGTTTTAGTGGAGTAAGCTTATAGTTCTATAAATTTATAGGGAGAGCGGGGATCTGTATAGACTATTGACAGTCTAATTTAATGGTGATTTATGGGTCTGACCAATGATGATAGATTCATTTGCAGTTTTAAGGGCATTGTTTTATTCCCATAATCAGAACAACTTAACTCTTTTCATGCAATAATTTTTAAAGTATTTACAGTGAAACAATGTTCCCGGTTGGATTTGTAATGGAGTGTACAGGGCCTAGGCCAGACACTTATATTGGACCCATCTTTCAAGCACTGTCAAACAGTTCCTTTTATTACTATACTATAGATATCGGATGCCAGGGGCGCAACCAGAAATTTTTTCTGGGGGGTGCTCAAAATGATTATTGTAAGCGCCGATGGTGCGAAGTAGGAACTTGCTTGATTGTGTAATCTTAAAGACCGAATGACCTCTACCCCCCCCCCCACGCACCAAAAAAACTCATCGGATTTGGAAAATTTGCGTGGGTCACCTTTTTAGCCTGGGGGGGTGCTCAAGCACCCCCCCAGCACCTCCCTAGTTGCGCCACTGTCGGATGCAACATGCCAATAGCAAACTTGTCTGTAGATATTCATGTATGATATCAATCTTGGTGTGAGATGACGTTGGGTTTGTTTGTTTTTTGCAGAGTCTACTGCGGGTGGAAAAGCCCCTGCAGGTCATGCCACGAAGCCATGAGAAGCGCAGTCAAAGATGAAGCTAGAGCAGTCTGACACTTGTAGGTTGTCGACCGTTGTAGACTAAATTAACTGGTTCGCTGTTTCGTGATCTAGCAAAGCACATTGAGCATTCAAACTGGTTTGATAATTCTAAAATATGAACCGCGGTTTAAGTTTTGATAATCCTGTAGGACAGTAGGGTAATATACACGTGAACAGGTATTTATGTTATGCCATTAACAGATGTAGCATTGTAGCAGGCATAACATTATTGGCTATAATTGTTAATCATGCTATTATAGCTAATTGGACAATCGAATTAGGTATGGCTTGTTTTTATGGCCGCATGAATTATCATCATCATCATCATCATCATCATCATCATCATCATCATCATCAGTATAATCATCATCATTATATCGTCATGTGAAATAAACTGTAAAGAAATTATTTAGCATTTCATTTTAAGTGATCGTCAGGTTGAATTTCAATTTATCAAGCACTTACAATGTATTTTTAGCATAGTGCCAATAATTATAGCCTATTGAATGAAGGACAGTGTGAGAATTGTAGAAAAATAACTGAGGGGTTGGACCATTATCAACCTGGAATTGGGGTGTGAAAAACACACTTTACTATGGGACTCTAAGAAAGACTGGGGGTTGAAACCCCCAACTCCCCCGGTGAAGGATATGTCCCAAATTGTCAGGGTGGACAGATGTTTCTGAGGAACAGACTTATTCTGGGTCCGGCTATTCAAAAATAGTTAGCCTACAGTTGGATGCTTATAGAGGCCCGGGTTGCCGGAAGGCGAGAGACAAAGGAGCTACTTCTTATTCCTCGGTTTTTATGGTAGATATGCTACCCGGAATCATTTACAATAAATTTATCCGAGGGGCTGCAGCTGTTCAAACCTGATGCAGCCTTAATGTCGCCTACAATGTAATGATAGCTATTGCAATGTATATATTAAGTATAATAGGCTACATATATATATATATATATACAAATAAATATATATATATATATACATTATATATAGTGAGTTAATAGAGTAATTAGCTTTTCGTACATTTTATTGACTTTGACAAAAAATGTCACATGTACAATAACTATAATCTCTCTTGCAAGTGAACCGTTGAAATCCTAATAGAACGAGATTTCCGGACTTCACCAACATGTAGGACTGAGCATTTAGTTGCATATCAGTAGGCCTATGCATTATCTTTCTAAACAGCGGCCACCGCAGGCGTAGCCTACGCACTTACGCAAGTGCGTACAGCGCTGAAAGGCTACAAAATACTTTTAAAAAATAAATTACAAATTAATGCGTAAAATATTAATTCAAAGCTATGGAATTCTTATTTTGCCAAATCTATTATCCATGCACTACTATTAACATCCGAAATTAGCTCTATATGCGCATACCCACTTGCAGCAAAAAGCTTATAAATGTTGGCGATAGTGTGCGTACATTATTTTGTGCAAGCTGTGCGTACAGGAAAAATTCCTGGGGGCCCCGCTGTTTCTAAATGATAATAGGCGTAACTGGTAAACCTATACATAACCATGGGCGCCCGCAGATATTTTTGCAAGAGGGGGCAAAGTTAAGTTCTGTGATATATTAAAATTTTTAAGCAAGAGCCTGAAAACGGAAAGCAGGAAATTAAGAATATGGGCATTTTCATAGGAACTTCAAAATTTAATATTTTTTCAGTTCATTCTGTGCATATTTAGTATCATTAACACTTCTGTAACAGTTCATTTTGACGAAATTTGTTCAAGGCCAAAAAAGATCACTTTAAAAAATAGGTTTCAACTTTCCAGGGGGGCAAGTACCTCTATGTGCGGGCGTCCATGGACATAAGAGATCTTACAGGAGGCGTTTGGATCTACATTGAACTCTGCAATTCCAAACAAAAATGATAAACTTAATGTGTTGTAGTTGGAATGTTTCTATACTAAGTTTTCTCAACTGGTTCCGCCATTCATCTTCCTCTCCTATCCTCTTGAATCCAAGGCGGCTGAGTTAGCATTTACAGCTTGTTGGAGGACGGGTGGGTTTTAAAAGTACAATGTGAAGATTTCTTCTCAGAAATAAAAACCTTGATCTACTTCTACTTTTTACAGTTTTACTGCTTGACCAGTCTTCCACTCAGCATTTGCAGCAGTACTAGAGTGTCAGCATTTGAGAGAAAATGCTATATGAAAATCCTGAGGATACGATATACGCAGAAAGTTAGCAATGAAGAGGTATGCAAAAGGGTGGATATGACTGAGAACCTTATGCAGAAGGTAAACGAACGAAAATTGAAACTGTTTGGACATATCTGCAGAATGAAAGAGGACATAGAGATCAGGACTCTGATGTTTGGTATAATGGAGGGCACCAACAAAAGAGAAAGGTCGCATCGAGAATGGACTGATGACATTGTAGATTGGTGTGGAAAAGACCTACAGATAGCTATTATAGCTATTACAATGTGACCCAGGACAGACTCCAGTCTAGAGACATTGTGAAAAAGGCATTGGATAGGCTACCTACGGGCATTGAACCCACGTTGTTGTTGTTGTCGATGATGATGATGACGACGACGATGATGATGATGATCTACAACTAAACGAATTTCCTAACCGACTACCGACAACGACCGCCAAAACTAAGGAGCAAATGTTCTGATAATAAAGCCATATTACATGGTCTAGAATTCATCATGTTGATACAGTTTCTCCAGCACAGACGTGCAGCCTGTCTTAGCGAACAGCTGGAGATCATCCGGGTAGTATGCGATGCTATCGGCAACTCTGTTCGCCATCTCTTGACTCACTTGCCTGCGACCATGGCTGAGGTCCCGGATGCACTGCTTCACATGCTCCCTCTCCAGAGGAAAAAATGGAACAAACGTACCGAGCAGATTGTGCTTAATTAAGGCACTGTTCTTCAAACCACCTACGATACAAGACAACTGAATTAAAACATTGTCAAAAACTACAATCACATTGCCGATCCGTTAAAAGACGGTGTTTATCCGAGAAGTTATTTCTTTTTCTGGCTCTAGTATGGAATATGAGTAGTTACACGACTGATTATTCTGGCGCAGTCACGTGACCTACTGATATGTCAATTGGGCGAGAATGTTAACAGATAGGGCCCAGAGTGTGATAGGGCCTAGGTCGATGTCCAAGCTGCATTCCTTACACTGACATCGTGGTTTCGATGCGACAATTTAGTCATCAGTTACTTCGTCATCGTATTCGTTCAAGACCAAAGTTCTAAAGTGCAGGGTGTCAGTTTATTCACGAGCGTCGGGTCGTATCAAAAGTTGTTGCCCAAAGATTGATGACCAGTCGATGTGAGAATGCGGCTGCAGAGAAACCAGAGATGGATGAATGGATGGATGGAAGAATGGACAAATGGGATGACAGATAGAGAGACAAATAGGTAGAGAGATGGATGGATGGATGGGGTGGCTGGGCAGATACATAAATAGACAGAGAGATAGATAGATAGACAGAGAGGGTTCCACGACAACTGGTCCACCGACAACTCGTCCAACGACAACTCGTCCACGGACAACTGGTCCACCGACAACTCGTCCACCGAAATAGAAGCCGGATTAATGAGAAAACACTTGAGAAATGGAAGCTGGATGAAGGTTTTTACAGGTGAAATAGAAGCTGGATTGATGAAAAACCGCTTAAGAAATGGAAGATGGATCAAGTTTTTTTCCATATGAAATAGAAGCTGGATGTATGTTGAGACACATGATGAAAATCGTCAATTCAGCTTCTATTTAAGCAAGAAAACCATTAGACTTTTTTTCATAAACCCAGCTCCTATTTCGTAAATAAAGAACTTTCATCCAGTTTCAAATTTCTCAAGCGCTTTCTCGTTAATCCGGCTTCTGTTTCAGTGGACCAGTTGTCGTTGGACCAGTTGTCCGTGGACGAGTTGTCGTTGGACGAGTTGTCGTTGGACGAGTTGTCGTGACACCGACAGAGAGATAAATGGATGAATAGATGGACGGACGGACAGGCAGACGGACGGACGCGCCGACAGATAAATAGATACACAGTACTTGCTTAAAGTGTAAAGAAGAAGTGCTTGGATGCCCCTTACCTTTCCAGGCTCTCGTGACCTATCAAGTGGCAGGACGGCGTTCAGGTTTGTATTGAAAACAAGTGCCTGGACGCTGTCCTTGACCGTCCAGCCAAATTTGAGCTTTGTAGATACAGAAAGTGAGATCAATTTAAAAACTCGCGCTGCAGCAGCTGAAGAGCCAAGTTTTCAGGTCCACTTTGGTGCCAGTGCAGAAACCGGGGGTGGGTGATCAAGTCGATCTGACCTCTTATTAAAACTTTAATGAAGAGATAGCTTCAGCATATGATGCAGCATTTTCGTAGAGCTGAGGATTCTCTGTGCATTGCATGACTTACCTTCGGTGTTGTAAACTGCGCTCCTCAGATACGACTCAACTTTTTCAGGTCCTAAACTTTCTCGGTCATATCCTTTCTTCCAGTTGTCCAATAAAAATCCAGTTAGCTTCTCATACCCGATGTTACTACAAAAAAACGCATTGTGTCAGACATATGAGGCAGCGCAGCATACTCCCAAGCATGTAATATAGGCCTAAGACTAGGCTAAGAGTCTAGGACAGTATTATTTACATAGCCTACGCTCTTAAAGTGCAAGACACCATAGCTTACGAGGACTGACTGCCTCAAGTGCGACGAGTTGCGCATATTATATCAAACACGTGTTGAAAAGACTCAAGATGTTGTCCCTTAAACCATCGCTTGCGGCACAGTAAATACACTTGGGCGTTTCTTATTGTCTGGGGTTTGAATCTTGAGCTACCACGGCCCGTACGCAGGCCTACACAGGAACATTACATGGAGTGGAGCCTTTTCATTATGGTGATCATGGTGGAGATCATGTCTCAGCTGTAGAAACAAGACAGTTTAAGTTTAGACTTACATGTAGCATGGCAGAAATTATGCATATGTATGTATGAGCAATTATTATTATAGCGCCCCTTCTAGTCCAGGAAATCTAGCTCAAATATGTGGTGAACCTGGGCAAAATTGCAACAGAAGCTTTTAAGACGGTTTCCTGCTCAGAATTTTCTGCTGAATAACATATCCAAAATCCGACAAAATCCGACCATGGGGTCACCCCCCAAAATGGGGGTCAAAATATAATGGGTTTCCGTGCTTTTTTACATTGAATATCGGGCTGCTAGTATTGCGGCCTGATTAAAAATTGTTCACTTTGGGATACAAGCATAAAATTTGGTACATTTCACGAACATGCCATAAGAAAAAGATTTCGCTATAGGGTCATCGCATATTTGACCCCTGGCCCCAATGGCAGCCATTTTTCAAAATGGCCCCCGGTTTACAGATTTTAAATTATCTCAGCTTCCAGTACACTTAGAATCGTCATCTTGGTGTCTAAACATACATAGTTAAGGACGAGGATTCCATCAGAGCCATTGCAAATGTTCCCACCGGCTTTAATGGTGGCCATTTTCCAAAATGGCCGACCAAAAGACGGATTTTTCAATATCTCAGCTGCCAGTACACCTAGAAACGTCATCCTATAGTGTATAAACAAAAAAATAAACATACATAGTTAGAGGGCGAGGATTCCAACAGAGCCTTTGAAAATGTTCCCCACGGCTTCAATGGCGGCCATTTTCCAAAATGGCCGATCGAAACTCCGAATTTTCAATATCTCTACCATCGTCAGCAAGACCTACTTGTCTTGGATACCAGGGATCTGGTCAATCGTGCAGTCATAAACATCATGTGTAACCTCGAGAAAAATGGACAAGAGCAGCACGAAACACCTATCAAGGAATGTCTTATTGATCAAATTCGGCCTGTCAATGATCCAATAAAAAGATATAATTACCCTCTCGTCAGTCGTCCACCTGTATGGGACAAGTCACGAGCAAAACAACATTTGTCATCTGTGAAGGACTGTTCATTATTCTCCTGGTTGTACATTTCCTGTCAGACACGAGAAGGAGACCTGGACGGATTTTGCGCACGAGAACCAGGCATGCCCACCATCACTCTCGAATTATGGGCTGCTTATGGCTATAGGAACTAAGTCAGACCTTGTGAGTTGCCTAGAAGAACTGATTCCTAATTCAACAAGTGAGGCTACGCGAGATATCCAACCAGGTCATTCTCTGGATGTTCCAATTTTTGACGCTCTTATACTGGAGGGAGCCATCATAGTCAACATACTGAAACCTGGCAATGTATGCACCTTTTCAGAGTATGTATCCCACATTTTCTTGCCGTGCATCACAAAACCGCTAGAGCATGTGCCTAGAGTAGTTGTTATATGGAATGAATATGAGGTGGCTGCTTGAAGACATGTCTACAGCTGCTGAGCATTGATGAGCTGCAGTTGGTTGGCTTTTCCTCAGACAAATACTTCAGATACCTACCAACCCACGAAATGGTGCATGCCCTCGGTCCAGAAAAATGTGTAGCCGTACCCTGCCAACACGTATTCAGCGAATGTGACACAGTATCATCCTCTGCTGGCCGCTGAAAAAGGACTGTCTGGGACATTTAGAAGACATTCAGCAAAGGCACCTCGTCTTCTGAACTTTAGTATCAACTTCCAGCTCTGATTATGATCAGCTTGATGTAATTGAGCGTTTTGTGGTTCTGCTGTACGACTGTGCCAGTGGTGAGGAGAAGGTGAACGAGGCAAGGAACCAACTGTTTGGACAGAAAGACAGCCCTATGATGGCTTTCCACCAACTCAAGCTGCTCTGGTGGGACACACAGCGAAAGCTGCCTACTGTAACAGGCAGGTCACGTTTGGGCACAGATGTTCATAGCTGATTCTAAACTACCACGAATGAAGGTGTCTGGGACAAGAAGTGGACAAAACTTCCCGAAGCGTCTCGTGCCTGTCGTAAACTGCTCAGACGTGGCCGTGAGAAGGGATGTAGGGGACAATGCAAGTATGTTAAAGCTTGTCTTCAGTGTACTGGTCTCTGTCTCATTAGAGGCCTATTTGATACCGTGAATGACATAGATGATGTATGATTCTGTGATCAGTACTTTGTCTGGTTAAAGGTTCCCAAATGCCGACTTAAATATGTCATGATACACATTTACGAGAACAGCAATAATCGCTTGAAATGCATTTAGTCTCAAACTTGTTTTATTGCCTAATGAACATGAACACAATCACAAGTTTCAGAAATAGTGTGATTCAACAAATAGCTTGGGTTATACTATATATATATTTATACTTGATGCAACATGAGCCGGCCCATAACAGCTAATTTTCTAATAAGTAGGACATTTCTACCTTACTGCATCATTGACGTCTTTGGCTGCAAATCTTGTGAACAGAACCCTTTGTATTTAATTTCGCTGGATTTGGAGCATTTAATTATGATAGTGTAGACCCCATCATGATGATTCTAAGTGTACTGGAAGCTGAGATATTGAAAAATCCGTATTTTGGTCGGCCATTTTGGAAAATGGCCGCCATTGAAGCCGTGGGGAACATTTTCAAAGGCTCTGTTGGAATCCTCGCCCTCTAACTATGTATGTTTATTTTATTGTTTATACACTATAGGATGACGTTTCTAGGTGTACTGGCAGCTGAGATATTGAAAAATCCGTATTTTGGTCGGCCATTTTGGAAAATGGCCGCAAATGACCCCCTGGGGAACATTTGCAATGGCTCTGTTGAAATCCTCGCCCCTAAATATGTGTGTTTAGACACCAAGATGACGTTTCTAGGTGTACTGGAAGCTGAGATATTGAATATTCTGATTTTCGGTCGGCCATTTTGGAAAATGGCCACCATTAAAGCCGGTGGGAACATTTGCAATGGCTCTGATGGAATCCTCGTCCTTAACTATGTATGTTTAGACACCAAGATGACGATTCTAAGTGTACTGGAAGCTGAGATAATTTAAAATCTGTAAACCGGGGGCCATTTTGAAAAATGGCTGCCATTGGGGCCAGGGGTCAAATATGCGATGACCCTATAGCGAAATCTTTTTCTTATGGCATGTTCGTGAAATGTACCAAATTTTATGCTTGTATCCCAAAGTGAACAATTTTTAATCAGGCCGCAATACTAGCAGCCCGATATTCAATGTAAAAAAGCACGGAAACCCATTATATTTTGACCCCCATTTTGGGGGGTGACCCCATGGTCGGATTTTGTCGGATTTTGGATATGTTATTCAGCAGAAAATTCTGAGCAGGAAACCGTCTTAAAAGCTTCTGTTGCAATTTTGCCCAGGTGAAACTGTAAATACCCTGGACTATTCAAGATATAGCTACTCAGAGGCGCTCTCGACAACAGCATGAACACTGAATCGGAGTTTCACGGCGAAACACATGTGCAATTTGTGAGTGAAGGACTTGCTAAGGGTTCCAACGCAGCGGCTTGAGGTGCATTTGAACCCGCAACCTTACGGCAGCAGGGCATCGAACATATCCCCACAACACCACACCTCACATTAGGCCTACAATAGCGTACAACAGTTTTCTTTACATTTTACAATGACCATAGAGTAGTAGGCCTAGACCTGCTGATGGTGTGACCAGGGTGAGAATTGCCGAGGGGTTGGGGGTTCAACCCCCAGTCTTTCTTAGAACCCAATAGTAAAATCTGTTTTTCATACCCCAATTCCAAGTGGACAATGGTCCAGCACCCCAGTTATTTTTCGCAATTCCTTACACTTGGTGTGACCATGCTTTTAAACAGAAATGAAGGTGACTGTATACCTTACGAAGATGAAGATGCTTCTCCTGTAGCTGACGCCGTGCATGTGGCTGTAATGGTCGAAGTATCCTTTTAGATCGTCGAATATTCCGGATGGCATTTTGTCGATTTCGTCGAAGATGAAGAGACATTGACAGCAGCTTTCGGCACAACTCGTTATCGCTGATTTGATTAAGTCCTAAAGCAGCAATTAAAGTGCAACAAGACAATGGATAGAATGGATAGAAAGGAATATACACCGTGACTCAAAAAAAACTAAGCCAAATTGTTTTGCATATATCTCTAATACCTGATGACATATGAAGCTACAATTTTCCAAATATTTAGAGAAGTGGACCAAGAATATGATTCCAAAATTTCATGAAATAAAGTTGAACGGATAAAAAGATATGAATATTTAAACTTCATATACCGAAATTGCAGTTTACAAGCAATTTTCTGTCAGATTCAATAAAAAGTAAGCCAAACAATTTTTTTTACATCTCTGATGTCTGATGAGTAATCATAAAAACTTTTTCCAGATATTTAGGGAATTGAACCAAGAATAGAATTCCAAAATTTCATGTCATAAATGTGAAGGGATAGAAGGATATGGATATTTCAACTTCATCACCCGAAATTTCAGTTTTCAGCAAGTCTGTTATTGTGTAGACTTCATTTCTCCCACATTATGGCCTCCGAACAGTCCAGATTTGAATCCTGTCGACTATAAAATGAGGAGCGTGATGCAAGATCGAGCCTACCAGACAACAATCCATGATATAAACGATCTGAAGCAACGCTTGTTGGAAGTGCGGGATGGCCTGAACCAGAGGATAAACGACGTTGCTGTTGCCATTGCAATGGCGCCAGCGCCCTCAGGCTTGCGTGCAAGCAGGAGGGGGACATTTTGAGCATCTTGTTTAATTAAATTATCAAACCATACTGTTGGGGTCATATTGGTAGTTCAATTCTCTACATATCTGGAAAATTTTAGAATGATTAGTCATCAGGCATTGGAGATAATAGGGAAACAGTTTATCGAATCTGACAGAAAATTGCTTGTAAACTGCAATTTCGGTATATGAAGTTTAAATATTCATATCTTTTTATCCGTTCAACTTTATTTCATGAAATTTTGGAATCATATTTTTGGTCCACTTCTCTAAATATTTGGAAAATTGTAGCTTCATATGTCATCAGGTATTAGAGATATATGCAAAACAATTTGGCTTAGTTTTTTTTGAGTCACGGTGTATAATATCATGATTCTGTAATGTAGGTCACTATATATAAGAATGGTTTTAAGCAGTTCAGAAGACGTGCACGGTGTGTTAGATTACCAAGGTTTACATTAAACTAAAAGAGATCTGTAAATTTATTTATTTATTTAAATAAATAAAGAATAACTAAATGAATAAATAAATAAAAATAACAGATAAACTAGAAGACATCTGCAAATTTCTTTAAATAAATACAGAATAACCAACCAAATAAAAAAATAAACTAGAAGAAAGGTGTGAATATATTTCAAAAAATAAAGAATTTATAAATAAAATTTATAACAGATAAACAATAAGAGATCTGAAAAATTCCTTTAAATAAATAAAGAATAACTAACTAAAAACAAAAAATAACAGATAAACTATAAGAGATCTGAAAAATTCCTTCAAATAAATAAAGAATAACTAACTAAAAACAAAAAATAACAGATAAACTAGAAGAGATCTGCAAATTTCTTTAAATAAATAAATAATAAATAAAATTTATAACAGATAAACAATAAGAGATCTTTAAAATTTCTTCAAGTAAACAAAGAATAAATAAATAAAAATAACAGATAAACTATAAGAAATTTGTAAATTTCTTTAAATAAATAAAGAATAAATAAATAAATAAATAACAATAACAGATTAACTAGAAGAAATCTGTAAATTTTTCTAAATAAATAAAGAACTAAATAAATAAACACATAAAATAACAGATAAACTATAAGAGATCTGCAAATTTCTTTAAATAAATCCAGAAATAATAATAATAATAATAACAACCGATAAGCAATAAGAGAGCTTAAAAATTTCTTTGCACAAATAAAGAATAACTAAATAAATAAATTAGAAGAACAGATAAATTAAAAGAAATAAGCAACTAAGTTTGCAACATAATTCGATGGATCAGATTTCGACGCATTACTGACCCTGTAGCGATCGGTGTATCTTTCATCGGGAAAGTCCGTCTGACCATAGAACCTCTTCACAAATTTCGAGTTCATTCCGTTCTTGTAAAGATACCTTGCGATCATCTCGCTTACGAACGTCTTTCCGATTCCCGTTGATCCGTGAAGACTGAGAGACAAAGCCTTCGGAGGGTTACTGTGTTCAAGGTGGCCTCGGATAGACGTAGCCACCATCCGAGTGGCCAAGGGCTGACCATGTAGCTTAGTCTTTAGTTCGTTTTCCAGACCTAGAAGAAACAAATTATATCGACTTAGTTTCATTTCTGAAAAGTTTCCACGTATACAAACACACACACACACACCTACACACACACACACACACACACACACACACATGCACACACACATGCATGCATACATACATGTACAATTGTAAGTACACACATGAATACAGATACATATTTATACATACACATATACATGCATACTATATACATACACTGTGTCCACGATAAAGTAGATAAAGTAGACCACACAATAAAGTGTCATTACTCGGTGAAAACGTTTAGGATCTGTCTGAAATTTTACACAAAATAACAGTGGCCATATTTACATGAGATCCTAAAGCCGATTAGAAATATTCCCGAGTTTGCCAAATTTATGAGCGTTTGCAATGCAGCACCGAAAAATGCAACTTTCCAACATGCAAAAGCTGAAAGGAAGGGAAATTCAGCTATAAATGGTGGTAAAAATGTCATTTTTTTCACGAACACACGACCGTAGACGTAGTAGTGTAGTAGCTGTCCCGGAAGACACTCGGCTTTATATCCGCAGCTGTGGCCGCCTTGCAGTCCAGATCTCGAACCGGGTACATGTACCAGAGTAGCGCGTTTTCGTTCCTGTAGGCTGTAGGCCTATTCATGACATCGATAACCGTAGGGCGCGTCTGATTGAAGAGTGACAGCTGTTTAACCAGGTGATCATCGACCTGACCATCAAACAGTAGCGTCTATGTCTACGGCTGTGTGTTCGTGAGCAAAAAGAACATTTTGAGCACCATTTATAGCTAAATTTTACTTCCTTTCAGCTTTTGCATGTTGGAAAGTTGCATTTTTCGGTGCTGCATCTCAAACGCTCATAAATTTGGCAAACTCACGAATATTTCTAATCGGCGTTAGGATCTCATGTAAATATGGCCACTGTTGTTTTGTGGAAAATTTCAGACAAATCCTAAACGTTTTGACCGAGTTATGACACTTTATTGTGTGGTCTACTTTATCGTGGACACAGTGTACATGTACAATGTACGTACATACATGAATACAGATACAAACATGTACAATTGTACATTTATGCATACACAAATACATACATGCATGCATAGCTTTCATACCTACATATATTCATCAATCGATAATTCAAAACTCGTTTACGGTTTACTAAACTTTAATAAGTGGACACAGACGCAATATGAACCAATTGCATGGTTCGGGCATTTTGGGGTGATATCGATAGTGTCAATAAGCATTTTTTATGAAGAAGATGCAATGATGTCACAACGATCATCTTTTTCAGGTAAGGTATTGTACAGATAATTATGTGATCTCACGTGGAGGTTATACCCGCTATTGGGGACGGAAAAGCAAGCACCTTTGCTCGCAGTGTGACTACTGACTATGCCTCGCCTGGCATCTTCCTTGATCGGCCGAACGATTTGGAATGGACTTCCCTCGGAAATATGTTTCGTTCCCAGCTACGGTCACCTACTCTGAAGTCGTTCTATCTGGACTGTTCACATCCGCCTCACCTGAGACGGGGTAGAAATCTTGAAAGGTCACTGGATAAATTTCAATTGATTGATTGACTGATTGATTGATTCATACACTCATATGTGTGTGCATTGCATGTACCCTACACTCATTGGTTGGCCGCATTCCACTTTACATGTCCCATCAAACTCTGGCCAAGTAACTTTTCCAGTCACTTGTTTAGATCGCCTTAGCAGACATGCTTAAAGCGCCAGAAAGACAGACAGATAAAGAGTTTGAGAGACAAAGAAAAATATAGTAATAATAGTAACAACAGCAACACCAACAACAAAAATAACAACAATAATAATAATAGTAATGCCTGAGAAGTTGTTTAAGATCCATTTCTTGCTGCATTGTTCTCCGAACTGATCCTTGATCCAGCTGAAGACTCCCTCCTCCTCGCATGGATCTCTTCTCCAATGGCCTGCTGCAGTTGGTGTCGTCACAATGAAGCTCAGAATGCAGACAATGGATGACACATAACACAGCCACTGCAGCTGATGGTGACTTAAGATGTACATGGCGTTTTATTCAGAGAATTTCCTTCAATAGAAACAACAACACGCATTCTATATGAACACTTGAACAGTAATGACTTCCACATAAACATACAATAAACATACAGCGTATGAATACAATATATCTATTTATGTATGCAAGTATGGATGCATGCATGAATGCATGATTGTTTGCATGTATGTATGACAAGTATATGCATATATGACGTATAGGAATGTATGTATGTGGGTGTATGTGTATGTATGCGTAATTATACGCAATGCATGAATGTATGCATAGTTTTTTATACGTATGTTTCTTCGCATGCTTTGCTAGTATACGAGGCAAAACCAAAACCTGGAAGGATGGTATAGTTTGGTGTCAATGACAATATCCTGGAAAGGAAACTAAATGATGATGATGGCAATTATGATAATTATTATCATTATTATTACCATTATTACTATTATTATAACTATTACTGTCATTATTACTATTATTATACAACAGTCGGATTATATATTATTATTATTATTATTATTATTATTACTTGTATTTTTATTAGGCTATTATTATTTACATTTATTATTATTATTATTATTATTATTATTTTTTATTTATTTTTTTTACCCGAGGTATCTATAATCCCTCAGGTGTCAGATATTAATAAGAAATTTAAACTCTAGAGTGGCCATCCATGTCAAGATCAGGAAGAACAAAAGTGCTGTGGAATGCAACAGCATTAAAACGCTGAATGGTGACAGACAGGCGCTGAAACAAGAAGCTTGTTTCTCTTGCGTCGCCTGAAATTTGGCTCAAGAGACGACCCAGGTCGGCGAGAAATGCCTGCCCCTTGGCGTTAATTGGCCCCATTGTTTCAAAAGCCAATGGGACAAAGTGGTAGGTTTGCATCAAATGTGCATATTTTGTATTTTTCCTGGCTTCAGCCAGTTCCGCAGCACCCCCCATCCGAATGGAGGTTGTGGCGAGATAAGAGGTAGCCACAGTATCTGCCACTATTATTATTATTATTATTATTATTATTATTATTATTATTATTATTATTATTATTATTATTATTATTATTATTATTATTATTATACAACAGTCGGATTATATAGCATTGTTACAGAGGCAATGTGGAAGAGAAGCAGATGGCATTCCCCGCTGGACTGCTATCGAGATTCTTTGAAGGAGGTAGCTTGTTTCGAGTCTGTCCTGTGTTGCCTCGGTCAGCCTTCGTCCCAGATCCAAAACAAAGTCCAGTCCTTCCGAGCTCCAAGAACCGCTGGATTCCAATGCCACCGCTACGAAGTCATGCGTCCGTGTGATTGCGTCGTATTATTATTATTGTTGTTGTTGTTGTTGTTGTTGTGATGATGATGATGATGATGATGATGATGATGATGATGAAGACGACGACGACGACGACGACGATGACGATGATGATGATGACGATGACGACTACGACGACGATGATGATGATGATAGATGATGATAGATTTAAAAAATGTATGCACATTTGGATAGATAGGCAATGAAATTTTATCATAATTTTATAAAATAAATAAGCTTATCTATGTATCCTAGGCATATAGACAGATTGCCTAGTATGCATTTACATTGGCTTTGGGCTAATGCAGGGCAAAATGAACTAAGTCCATATTCAAATATAGTAACATTTTTGACTTAATATAATTTACAACATGCAATATATTATTAAGATAAATATCGGAGAATGCGCACCTGCGTGTTGCCCTTGTAGGCCTTTAGACCTAGGCGGACTAGGCCTACCGCAGCTAAGAATGTAGGCCTAGGCCTACTGCAGTGACATGGCAGGTCACGGCATGCCGCTTCCCATTTCGAAATCTTAAACCCCTTAATTCACTCTCCTGACCTTGATAGGTCTGTGCTAATTGGCGAGTTTAAATCACCATAATTGCAACGACTAGGTTACTAAACTGTTTTGAACATCCATTTTAGGAGTTAATAAATAACAATCGAAAATCGGTGCAGGTCTACAACCATGGGCTATTAATATTTTCTATTGTGTCAAGTGCGCGTTTAAAAGGGGATTCGGATATGGAACTAGATCTGAATAAGCAGATTGTTCAATGTCAAGCGTTAGCCTAGGCCATGGTGTAAGAAGGGATGGTGTGCGCACTTCCTATACTGGCCATACAACGTTTTTGGCTAGACTTATTTTAGTTCAGCAGGTGGCGCTACTGTCCCGATTTGCGCGGATGCAGCACAGGGAATATAGAGCAAGAAGTAAGGAACATTCGAAACATGGAACATAGGGACAAGGAGAGCGCAGGAACATAGCAGGGAACATCACTTGGAATATACTAGGGGCGATGAGGGTCAGGTAACATTGCAGGGAACATGGAACATCACACGGAACACCTAGGAACATAGGCCTAATATACAACAAAGAAGGTGGAACGTAAAAACATGAAGCATGACAGATAACAATGCTCAGAGAATATGGGAATATAGGACGAGGAACACGGAACATGCATGCATTCCGGAACACGCTACAAGGGCTGTAGAACGTAAGGAACATGGAACATCAGAGGAAACATCAAAAACATTCAGGAACATGGAACATAAGAGGAAACATCAAAAACATTCAGGAACATGGAACATAAGAGGAAACATTAAGGAACATGGAACACGGAAAGTGTAACCGGAATTGGATCACAAGGAACATGGACCATCAGGTGAAATACGGAACATGGAAATCAGGGGAATTTAGAATCAGTGAAGAACAAGGAATGAGGGACGCAAAGAACAGGGAGCATCAGAGAGCATAAGGAACATGAAACATCACATGGGACACCAGAGACATCAGAGAAAAAGACGCGGAACAAGCAATAAGGACCGTGGAACATAAGCAATATACAACAAGGACCATGGAACATAAACAACCTGGAACATCACGGGAAAATGAGAAACATTAGAGAACACGGAATGTGGAACACGCAACATGGTACGTGGAACGTAATGAACATGGAACATAAAAGGGAAGATCAGAACCATTAAGAAACATGTAACACGGAATGTGGAACAAGGAATGTGGAACACAAGAAACAGGTGAACATCAGGGAACGTTCGCTGGAAAACAGAACACGGAATGTGGAACACGCAAAAGGTCCGTGGAACGCAAAGAACAAGGAACATAAGAGGGAACACAAGAAACATTAAGGAACATGGAACCAGGAATATGCAACAAGGAATATAAGGAACAGAAGAAACACAAGGTAACATAAGAAACAAGGAACATCGTAGGAACTTCAGAGGCAATAAAAAATACGGAACGCGGAACACGCAACAAAAACTGTGGAGCTTAATGAACATGGAACACCAGAGGGAACATCAGAAACATTAAGGAACAAAGAAGGGCAAAACACGCAACAAGGGCCGTGGAACAAAAGGAACATGAATCATCAGGATAAACATAAGAAATATTACCGGTAAGCAACATGGAACATGTAACAACGACTGTGGAACATAAGAAACAGGGAACACCAAGGAACACCAGGAACATGGAACATCACATTCAACACCAGCGACATAAGAAAACAAAGGACGCGAAACAAACAACAAGGACCGTGGAACATAAGGAATATAAAAAATTAAGGAGCATGGAACATAAGGAACCTGGAATTTCACAGGGAACAAGGAACACGGAACATCAATTAACAGGGAACAGAGGGCACATCACAGAGAACAAGGGAACACGGAACATCGATATGAACATCAGGGTCAGAGGACATAGAAAACATTGGAACACAGGGAACACAATAACATCACATGGAACAGAGAACACGGAACACAAGAGAAAAGGAAACAAAAAGCAGATGGAACAGAACATAGCAAAGATAATTTGTGTCGCCCTCCTCCTCCTTCGTCCAGACATGAGACTGGCACTAAGGAATGGACATGCAGTACATGAGTACAAGTATAATTATATGCCATACAATATCATGAAATTCCATAAGGCTTATAGGTGAGGTCCGTCAACTGTTGCATGCTACGCCATCTAGCGACTTTAGCCACAAATTTCAGCCAAGTGCGCACACCATCCCTTCTTACACCATGGCCTAGGCCTATAATTATAATAAACCAATAGCCTTAGGCTTCCACAGAGCACTAAATCGCTATTTTATTACTATGGTCAACATCCAACCTAGTGATACGGCTGGATAAATACGAGGGATATTGATTTAGATTCTTCTGCTTGGAGATCGAATTGAAGCAAATTAAAATTTACATAGGCAACTCACCAATCAGGCTATCACACAGAAATAGGTATAATTCAGGTCCTAATTCCTTCTCATGCCGTCTTCTAACTGTAATTCCACGATATTTATCTGTTTCGATACATGTGCACTCGGTCTACACAGGCCAGCGGTCTATGCTTGTCTAGGCCCCTATTAAAATTATTAGGTCACTATGCGCAACATGCTGCTGCCAGCCTGCTGCGTCACCGTGAATCTGATTGGATCGCTGCTGTGCACGTGTCTACGCTAAGCTTGAGGGAAAAGACATTTCCCAACTCTTGCCGTTTCGAACCATAGTTTCGTTTTTGTAGAAACGCGATATGTATATATTTATATATCTAATATATATAATATATATCGGAATTTAAGTCTCTTTCGCGCCTTTTGTGACTTTGTCTCTTATTGGTCACGATAACCATGGCTCCAAATTTTCTAATAGGGCCTACAAACCGTGTATTGAAAGAAACTTGTACAGACCTGCGCGCATAGCCTACTGTAGGCCTAAGACTGAAAATCTGTCAGCAAAATTATTGTCATGCAACTGTGCGTGGAGCAACAGTCGACCTGGATAGGGTACGGGCCTTCCGTCGATTCGCCTCTGGGTGTCAAGATTGCGCTGAAGCGAATGTGGCTTGCAGGCCTATCAGAGACTTGTATAACGAGTAAGGTCAATAAAGGAAATATGATTCTCTTCTGAATTCCGCTCGACCCCTTCTCCTCCAACCTTGCTGGTCACCAACCATCACCCTTCTCAGACTTCTCTATTCATCACTCCTCGGGCTTTCCATTCGAAACTAAAGTTTCACCTCGTACCCCGACTCATCTGATCTTCCACCTTCCTTGACCTAAACGCCACCCACCATAACAAGTTAACAAGTGCTCTGCCACCTTTGATAACCGGACTACGACCTCCTTCGGACCACTCTTTTAGACAATCCTTGTGACTGGACACAGCACTCGTGAATAAGCTGGTGCCCTGCACTTGGCTTTCGAGTGGCACTTAAAATTAGAAATTGGGAGATTACAATTATGATAAATTAAGGGTCTTCAAGTAACGCGTGTCAAACGTAGACCAATTCAAAGGTTTAACCAATCAATTCACTGGAGAATATTGTGATCTCCAAACTTCTAAAGCACCCCTTGAAAGTCAAGAATAGGGGGTACCAGCTTATTCACGAGCGCTGTGCTGAGTCAGAGGCATCAGCACCAGTCTGTAAGAGTAGTTCGAGAATCAGAGCGGTAAAGAAGCTATTCTAGCTCACGAACCCAATTCATTGAATTTCTTTACATTAGCGTTACCACCTCACTCATCTTAGCCCTATGTGCATTAAACCAACACCAAAAGACCTGCCTTTTCAGCGAACTCATCATTATCATATTCAATATTAATGACTCTGAGTTGGGTTTCGAATTTGGAGATAACAAGTAATACGTGTCAAACATAGGCCAATTCAAAGGTTAGCCTACAATGGTTTCTGAACCCAAGGAGATTTCTTTCCTCTGACAACAACAATCTGTTTCAATACAACCACAATAACATTGCAATAATATTCCAAAGAGCCAAATGTATTATTGAAAATTCCAAACTCTCCTCTAACTTGTGTAAAAAAATTATTTGAAAACCTTGTGATTAGTTTATTTCCTTATGTTTAATAATAATAATAATTACAAATAATTATACTAATATAATAATTTTAATGCAGATGCCTATTGAAGCATTTTCTTTCTGCCAGAACCCGAGAAACTTTGCAACAATTATCCAGAGCCATTTCAAGTCCCAAGGGATCATTTGAACCATTGGCAAAATAATAACAACACAAAATAACAAGAAACACATAGCTTGGCGCAAAATAATTATTTCTTAATATAATTAATTTGCTAATAAGCGATTATGCACCTTGAGTATGAAAATAACATAGTAATTAATGTTATTATTGATTTCTATTAACATTTTACAAATTTTGCACATTCATATTTTATCAGTTTACATAAAAGTTTACATAACACCACAAAATTCAATTTTCCCATAAATTAAATACATTCCTAAAACGCATTCGACATTATTTTAATATCACGGCGAAAATATCAGCACAACTGACAAGAAAAATTTGCTTTTACAGTGTTGCTGTTCATTTATATAACATCTCTAAGAAAAAAACATTTAATAATCTTTAAAAAATTTATAAAAAGAAACTGTATACAAAATTCACCGACAGTGCATTACAAAATTTTATCTCATCAGAGCATGCACATTGCACAAACAATAATTCTCTAAAAATAGTTGAAACCGGATAGCTACATCAACAATTTGCTTTAATGCTTTAACGACAAGCGTGTACATAGAGTGACTGGGAAACCAAAGCAACTTAACATGTTACAGTGTTAACATGGTAAAGAGCCAACATGTTAAATTTCTAACACGGTAAAGAGTTAACATGTTAAATTGTTAACATGTTAGTGTTAACATGTTAACGTGTTAGCATGTTAAAGTGTCAACATGTTACAGTGCCAACATGTTAAAGTGTCAATATGAGATCATTTCATATCCGAATCTAATTTCAGTACATGTCTATCAAGTAAGCTTTTTCAGTAACCCCAGAGCAGCCAGTCTTTGCATAAATTTCGAGATTGTCTGGATAATAGCTGAATTCGTTGGCAACTCTGTCAATTTTATCGTCGCTATATTTCTGCGTTACGCTGCTTAGAATGCACTGCTTGATGTGCTGCCTCTCTAGCGGAAGAAATGGAATGAATGTTCCGAGTAGGTTGTGCTCGATCAGAGCACTTCGCTTCAAGCCTCCTACAAAAATCATTTCAAAACAAAATATTACAGTCACTTTCGGTAATAAGTGGACTAACCATTCGGTTGAATACGAATACAAAACAAAATGGGTCTACCAACAACATTCAAAATAAACTAAAAGTAAAAAGCAAAAGTAAAAAGCTAATTACATGTAATTTTTGCATCCTTGCGCCAGTCTGTAAACTAGGAATAAAACTATTTTAACTAAACTTAAAAGGGTTACTTCAGACCAATCGCTCTAATGTATTAAGTAGAAACAGATGTCACATGACCACTATTTTTTTTCGGTTCGACTTTGCACACGTAACAGATTTAATAACAATAATATCCTAATATCTTACCCTCTACGTTGTAAACAGCCTTTCGTAAGACTGGTTCTATGCTTTTCAGCTGCAGCTCTTCCCGCTTCTTTCCACTCTTCCAGTGTTCTAACGTGATGTTGGAAATTCTCTCGGCTCCAATATTACTATCAACAGATAATATAATTAAACACATATTATAGATTCAATAAAAGTAATTAATTCTCTGCAAAAATCATAAATCAATATGTTGGAATTTCATATTAGCCATTTCTTTAGAAACCTTTATTATCTTGTCATTAACGTAAGATCCTCCACCGTCTGTTGGCTTTGCTTCTGTGTCAATTTTGGTATGGGTAAAAAAACTTCTATTTCAGCAGACTTATCTACCACAGCGTCAGTCTTATGGCAACTGACTTGATCATTCAACTAAATTTAAAGAATACCACACATTTTCTGCATGAAGCGCTATATAAATCTAGAGATACAATGCAATACAATACTTTCCAACTTGTTTTATTCCAACAAACTCATTTATCAGTCTCTAAGCATGGAAGACTAAGCGTTAGGTTGTATTCCGCTGACAATTACTTATGCATGTTAACCCATCTTGACTTTGCTAAGCTTTACTTCACCTGTCAGCAGTGAATTAATAAAACCAGGTATGCCACCAAGTACCCATCTATTATGAAAATGAATAACAAATACAAGCTAGGCCACAGGAAGCATAAAGAACTATAATGCGAGAGGCAGTACATACTCACACTGGAAGAGGCAAGTTTTCAGTTATGAAAGAAAGACAGTCTTCTTGGTAGGAGAGTTGCAAGCATTGGGAGGTACTAGAAAGTTCAACTGTGAACAAACAAACAATCAAAGACAATACATGTGCAAGGAACAACACAGTCAAACAACAGACCTGATGAATATAAATATGCTTCGTCTGTAGTCGACGTCGTGAACATCGACGTAGTGATCGAGGTACGGCTTAATAGCGTCGAATACATCGGGTGGCATCTTGTCAACTTCGTCGAAGATAAACATACACTGACAACAAATACTGACGCAAGCGGAAACCTTTTCTTGAATCTGTGCCTAAAGAAAACACAACAATGATGAGTAAAAACTGTAGTTCTTACTCGGCAAATAGGATTTAACTACAGCATTCACATTTTGCTATATATGGGTGAATATTTGATAATAGGTAATTTTAAGTTTCATTATGCTAAATAAAAATCGGGTTATCATATTTTAAAAAGCGAAACACCATTAGATAGATATTAACTGAGCAGATCTATTTGGTCAAAAACCAAATTTTAATATTTATATATTTTATTGATTTATTGAAAGAAAAGCCAAAAATGTCACGACCGCAACCTGTATCCAAGGTAGGTTACTTATTTTAAATTCCAAGTAATAGCTAACGCATTTTAACAATTTAACAAACTTTTGTGAGCATTTAATAGAGATTATAATTTTTCATCACAGTGGGTACAGAATTAATCTTCAGGAATAGGTTTTCAGTGTTAAATATTTTTTCAAAAGTCTGTAACATACTTTCAAATTTCCTATGTCAACACCGCAACCGCAGCTTGTGCACACCCATTAGTAATGCCTCGCGTGTGTTAATTACGCCTGCGCACTGCTACATTGCATCTCCTGCGTCTTCACTAGCCGATCGCGTATTGTAAATGTAATTTATGATAATTTAAACCAGTTTATTAGGAATAAATGTCGGATAACCATCACGCGTATGTTTATTTAAGGTCACCACCGCAACCAGCAATGCAAGCATGCCATTAATATCTAAGCAATTTTAATTGCCATGTATCAAATCGCAAGAAAGTACAGATGAGACGAGACCTGTTATTTTGTACGCGAGTGAAGCGGGGTTGGCCTAATATTTAAACTTTAGACAATTTTGTCACCACCGCAACCGTCACAACCGCAACCAAAGCATGCAGTCGCGGCGGTGACTTCATGGTCGCGGCTTTGACACTTACTCAGTTGCTAGGGTTTCAGTGACTCTTAACTGGCAACCATTGTGTTTTAACATTGTTCCAGTAGTAGAGTCCATGGCTACCAGTTAACTCTAAGTCAAATTTTATCCAATTAGGTAACCATACCCTGCTATTTTGTTAAAATTCGGTATGTAATATTTAAAGCAGTTAGGCTATGCTGTGTTCAGTTTTTTTATTCAGTTTTTATTTCAGTTCTTATGATCTGAAATAACTGGCTTATACACTGCATTTCAGCAGCATGAAACAAAGCAGTCTTTGGTGCTGTGGTCTGATATGTTCTTTATTAAAAAATTTAATGTCTTGTAGTTTGCTGACATTGGCTGACGGTTGCGGTCGTGACATTTAAGACTGTTGCTTTCTGTTACCTGAACTTTTATTCAGAATAAATATTTCGAAGCTTTTGTTAATAACGGCTGGCTTACTTATATATGTATTTATTCAACAATTTAATGTGCATTATTATTACATGAGTAACATGATCATTATTTCTATGACAGTTTAGAATTGATACCATTCGGTTGCGGTGTTGACATTTTGCGCCTAAACGTATGTTCTTCCTATAATTTTTCTGATAATCTGATGGTATTCATTTTCATTTCACATTATATTACTTTTTTCCATGTCATGCAGTTTTTATTGGACTATTAAATTGCAAATAAATTTTTGTTATTCAGCTTGTTTACTGACATTTTAATTGGTTGCGGTGGTGACATTATGCGGTTGCGGTGGTGACATGGTGTGCTACAGACCTACAATTTTAAAACCAATGTTCATGGAGGTTCTAGGGCATATCCGTTATGAATCATATTTTTAATATCTTGGGACTATATTTGCACTTCGATTTATGTAACTTTTAACAATAAATATCACAACTTTTTTTGTCTTGTATGGAGCACCTAAAATTACCGGTTTTCAAATATTCACCCATATCATACACGTAATGTCCAGACATTTTGAAAAAAATCAGACATAGAGTAATCAATATCTGACTGTGAGCTTTGACAAAAGTTCGGCTGTGTAACACTGAAGCTTGAGCTTGCTAGTACAACGTGCTTGGAAGCATTAATAGTATAAAAAGAATATGTACCGGTAATAAGATCTCGAATATATCATATCATTTTATCCATCTTCGGTCAGTACTTGACTGAGACTGACTTACACAAGTTTAAACGCTGCTCAAGCATATGATATGACTAGAAGCTGATCTAACCTTGTAAGACTCAACGAGATTCTCATGCACGAAGTCAACATGGCCGTAGAATCTATGGACAAATTTCGATTTCAGTCCATTTCTGTACAAGCTCTTGGCAATGATGTTGGTGACGAAGGTCTTTCCAACGCCCGTCCAACCGTGGAAACTAAGAGCGAGAGCTTTCGGCGGATCGTCGTTCTCGAGATGGCCGGAGAGAGTTGCAGTAATCGACCCAATCGCCAGATGTTGACCAAAGAGCTGACGGTGGAAAGACTCTTTCAGATCTGAATCAAGAACAATTTAAGAAACATTTATTGGATGGCCAACAATTTATTCACCAAGTCTGATATACGTAACATTGCAGTAATTTACAGTATGCATGTACAGTTGTGCATGTATGCCAGTCTGATTTCTGCTTGGTTTACTGACACGACATTGGGCAAGCATTGAATTTAAACAATTGCTAATGTCTCTCAAAATCGAATTCAGAGCTTATCAAATTTAATACACAGCATAAATGATAATACAAATGGAGCATATTAATGCTTTTAATGCTAAATCAAAATGGATGCAAATCTTATGCAAATCTTTATTTACAGTACAAATGTTTACCAGAATATAATTTACAGTGAATATTTGTAAGAAAATCTAATATATGCAGTATAAATGCTTATGAAAAGCTATGTTACAGAGTAAATGTTTAAAAAAATCTAATTTACAGTGTCTCCTGTATTGTATTGTATTTGACCATTTATAAAGCGCCTCTCGCAACAAGAGCCTTTCAGAAGCGCTCCCAGTGCGTTCAACGTGCACCACACACGTTTTAATTAAGAAGAATGGCACAGGTATTTATGACAAGCTTAGCAGTACCTTCCATATCATTCTTTATCCACGCTCTGCTACATCGTTCATGTACACGATCTTTTATAAAGTCAAAGAACCCATCCTTCTTACAAGGTCCACTTAATACTGTATGCTGCAATATGGCACTCCACAAGATAATCCTTGAAACTGAATTTATCAACATGTCCTTCTTAGTCTTCATTGATGCAATCATCTGTAGTCATAAACAAAAACAAAAAAATCACCAAAAAAATCCAAGTTCAAACAAATTAGCGACACAGTGGCTATATAAATTTGAACAAATGCGAAGAAATAGCATCAGTATTGGCACTCACCATCTTTATCTGCCACTTTTCAACCTATGCACCCAAAATTACAGAACCTGACATCTGTCACTGATCCTCCATCTTCCAATTTTTCTCGACTTAGATTAAACCCACCTAATTCTCTGTCTCCTCTCTCTCTAGGTGGAAACTTAGGAAGGACAGTGGGGGATGATACACCCCGCCCGGAGTTAGTGGTAGCCGCTCATCGGGTGAGTGTGAGCAATCGAAAGCGGATTGTGATGATTTCCATACGGCCCTGTCGTAATTCTCTGCGTCCTCAATGTATGTAGGCTTGTTGTGGTAAGACTCGGTTACAGAGCCCCTTCAAGATTACTACTCAGAAGCGCTCCCGACTACAGCGCGGACATTGAATCGGAGTTTCACGCCGAAGCGCATGAGCAACTGCGTTATTACGAGTGAAAGACTTGCTCATTCCTACGTGACGGCTTGAGGCGGATTAGAGCCTGCGTTGTCATAGGAAGGAAAGAGTTGAAAAAGTATTATTTGTCTGCGTGCTCGTAATTTCAATATACTGAGCACATGCGTGTCTATTGTAGATCGTTTAAGCTTTCGTTTTCCATTTTGAAGTAGAACCAAAGGACAACTCTCAATTTATTCCACGATCATTATATAAAAATATTTACTAGCTTAATCTAAGACTATCGAACTGAAATTTAATTAGGTAAATACCCATTTTAACGTCGGTAATTATTTTTCAGCGTTTTTCTAGCGGTTTCATTTTCAGCGGTTATTATTTCTTAGCGTACGCATTTCCGCTTTCATGCGCTTGAAATATAAGCTGGATGAAGGTTCTCTGTAGCTGAAATGGAAGCTGGATGATAGGATGAAACCGGTGTGTTTACGACCCCCAAGAGGTAACGTTGCAGCGTTGTTATGTTGAATAAATCCAACTTCTAGTTTACCAAGACTCCTTTTCGTTCATCCAGCTTCTGTTTATGCAACAATGTGTTCCATAAATCCTACTTCTATTTCGTAAGTGAATATTTTTCACCTATTTCATTGATACTTATTGTTTATCATTCCAGCTTCAATTTAAGCATAATGACTGCACTAACCCTAACACTAACCCTAACCGACCCTCACGGCGCCTAACCTGAGCCCTAACCGACCCTCACGTGAGAAATCCCGCTTGATAATGAATAATTAAAGGTAAATACCCATTTTAACGTCGGTAATTATTTTCATGTGAAATTAAATAGTCGCATCAGAATGACATACACAACAATATTTTCCGACGAAATAGAAGCGGGATTTCTCACGTGAGGGTCGGTTAGGGCTCAGGTTAGGCGCCGTGAGGGTCGGTTAGGATTTAACCCAGAGTAGGTATGCGATAATTAGAAACCCGATTTTCGGTTTCGAAAACAATTATCGGTTTTTACTGTTTACAAATCGATATAATAATGGAATTAAGATATTCACATAATACAAATCAGAATTTCGTGTAAAATTTAATATCAGAATACATAACAGCTACCAACCAGAGACTTTGATCAAACAGATGTGCGGCGCCATCTTTCAAATAACAAGCTTTCTGTTTCTATTTCGAAGCAAAGATTCGATATCGCAGAGCTGTTGACTTACTATTAAGTAAGTAAGCAATATAATAGTATTCACAGAAACAGGTCGCTCACACATGATTGCTAGTTTGTGTTAAAAAATTCAGAGTTGCTCGTGTTACTGGAATGTATATAGGCCCATGGCTTATTAAATTTAAGCTTTCTTTAAGATTTTCCGCTGATTGTTTTCTGGAACTTAGGGACTGTTAAAAATGACGCGACACCCTATTATAGTGCGTCACATTTTGGAATTATGACGTCTTTGACTTTTACCATAATGCAAGAAATTTCTTACATTGTGGCACTTTGTGCCCGGCCTTAAATAGATAATCGCAGCGAGTGTAGTAATATTCCTGTGAGAATTGAATGCCGCGCTAGGCCTAATAATAATTTTCCCCCTTTATTCATACAGGTTATAAGATTTTGTAACGCCGTTAATTACTTTATAAGTAGATTCTATTGTAGGCCTACGTATTGTATTGCATCTATAAATTTATAAAGCATCTCTCTCTCACAATTCACACAAATCAGATGCCGTCCTTTGCAGTGCGATAGACCCAGAGAAAAGAAGTTTTATTATTATTATATTCATTCAATTATTAGGCATTAACATGCAATAATTATTGCTAATGACAGTCCAACTGCCTCATTCACGGGAAAGGTGCGCATAACAGTTTCCGCGCATCATAAACGTAGGCCCTATTAATTTTTTTCCAGTGTCTGCAAATGAGAGCCATTTTATGAACAGTCGATTGGTGTAAGGCGCAGCCTGCTGTAGCCAACAAGAATCCTCGATGTCTGAAATAAATATATGATATAGGACAGAAATCACTCTGCCAGTTCACAAGATCCAAGAAAAATCTGGAACGAACGGTCTGGTCTACAGGCCTGCAAACAAAGTGTGTGCTACAGCTACACGGCGCTAAATCTCATAGACTATTAATTCGTTTCGGTCAATACCAATGCTTACTTACTTACCAGTGAAAAGGTCCGATATTTTGTCTTTGGTGTCCGATTGGATATTCCTCAGGTATGCAAACCCGAGGCTATTGAATATTCATTAAAATTATTGAATATTCATGCAGGCTGAATATTCATCAATAGCCACGCTTTTCTGAAGATCCTAAAGCATGTGGCTGGAGCTGCCTTCTATCCTCGTCACGTCGGACATCTTCGGTGAAATGGACTTCCTTGGTACTGAAAATTTTGCTGAGGACAAGTACTAACTTGCCATAAACTTCAAGCGAGCCTTCCCCATACGTAACCTTATCGCTTTCTGTCTGATTTTATTTCTTGACCATTGATTATTCTTCTTAACCTGTCTCAGAAGCAACATTATTAATATTATGCACTGTGATGCATACCACATGAGTGAATGGCTGTCCTTCCTAATCATAGTGTTTAATCTAGGCATTTTTAGGTAATGTACTTAATTGGGGTCCTTGGGGAGGGGGATAAGAAACAGAATTTGACAGAATTATAGGCCTAATAGTTTTGAGTTGTTAATATTATTAATTGTTATATAATTACTAGCTATGGTACACATCGTTGCACGGTAAAAAAATTGTTTCTCATTAACCCTTAAGATAGTTTATGGGCCCGTGACTGCTCTGCCTAGGGGCCCGGAATTTCTCTCGTCAGCCCTGTTGTGCAAGGTGACCTCAGTGCTTCCATTGACCCGCACTTCTGCTGCCCAGCAAAGCATTTTTGCCCTAGCTGGCCCATCCTTCTGGGTATGCTACCTTGCCACGACCTGTGGCTTGAACTTATTGACATTTCCTGAGTGGGACAACTGCAAAACAGTATCAACGCTCAGAACTTAAGAAAAGACACGTTATCCAATTACATCCACAGTGCATGTAAAGGGTTTCAGGATGTTTGTTACAAAAACTGTGGTAATCAATGCACTGAGTCATTATGACGATACAGATATTCAGCAAGACACAAATAGAAAAACCTTTTTATGAAAAGAACTTGATTTCGATAAACTTCGAAAGCTGAATATGCATTTTTGTGCTTGCAAAGTTTTCATGCAATGTGCACCGTGATTTGAGATAATAATAATAATTTACAGATTATTGCTCTAACATTAAGAGCAGAAAACAGCTGACATTCAACAAATTCATTACTGTTCAGAAGAACAAAATGGATACAAACCACATTCTTCCTTAATCAGCTACCCTAACCAGTGACTTCGTTCAACCTCTTGGTATTTCCTTAGCTCATTTTCATAAGTGCTTGAAAAATCATTCCATGCAATGGTTTTGTGTTGTTAGATTCAGATTTCAGAACACCTCTGATTGGTTTCTACTGTTAGCAATGGTGCTACATAAATTTGCAAAATTACAATTACATACAACAAATAAGTTAAAACATCCTTGCAACATTGAAACAACTCTGTGGTTACTTAAATGCATAATTATCACTGTTGATCTAATTCATCGTTGTCTGTATATATTTCACACTGCCTTCAATCAATCAATCAATCAATCAATCAATCAATCAATAAGGCATCTTCACAACACAATGTCAAAAACTGTTTGTGCATGATTCCTTCATACAAGTGCAATGAATTTTTTACAAATAAAAAGCAGCTACACAATGAGCACAAAATCAGCTTCATTGATAAGAATTGAGGAATTAACTCATTGTTACACAACCTGATTTCCTGAACAGAGACATTTCAAAGAACGTAGTATTCTGCTATAATTATAAGAACAGTACAAAAACATTCTTTGTAGTAATTACACAGCGATAGGCATGTTAGCAAAAAATCAATTCTCTTCCAGAAAATATTTCTTCTATAAAACTGATCATCATACAGAGAGAATTTTAGCATCAAACAAATTCAGGTCTAAATTTTGAAATAGAATATTTACTAAAATCGTTCTCTTAGTCATGGTCAACTACTTTTACATTAGTAATTTTAGTACTTTTTCTTTCAATTTCAGAACTGCACATTGGCAACTCATCTCTGTAACAATTTTTTAAAATCACATTCCAAGTCATCTCCATCCAAACTTCTAATCACAATAGACCAACATTACAATTTTATATCAGTCAGTCAACTGCGGAACTGCAACACAAACTCATGACAGAAGTCAAAATGCATGGGAAAAATGCAATGCTAAACCTGAAAGCAGACTAGTACAAATAAAATACATGTCCTCATAAACAGCAGTTTTGCTAGCAAAATACTGCACTATGAAATCTAATACCCACAATTAAATATTTTGTGCATTAAGTTGCGTAACTCAAGCGAAATATTGAAATTTTCATGATCGCAAACCTTTGAAAGACTAAATCACAAATTATCCCTACCCTGGCATGAAATTCCAAAATAAAATATCATTAAATGTTGGCTTCAATTGTACATCGAAAAAAAGCATGAAAGCACAGCTCGTGATCAGAAACAATAAGTTCATCAAGCTTTAAACCACCAAAGCAATTAAACCTCAAACTTTTTTTTGACGTTTCAAGATTAAGTTATAATATTTACATCTACAACAGTAAAAATTCACAAGATAAATGAGTATTAGTTGCCCCAAAACACCGTATGTACCTGAAACAGCAGAAAACTTCAATAACAACGATTTTGTTAACAATCCTTCTAGTAACAGCAATACAGTAACTACTGACCACATACACAATTCATGTTAAACCTCGTATTGTAAAATGTTAATAAATGCACAATTCTGGACGCTGACCATTTTTGGACTTGTGAGGAGACAGTTTGTGGCTGCATTTTTGGGCTCTTCCGATTTACAAAGATATGTCTTCTTAAGTTAAGCACTAGTGGCCAAAAAACTACCACAAAGTTCAGAGTGAAAGTTGTCAGGTTGGTCTTGTTGGACAATGAAAATAATTCAAAACATGTGCTACATTCAAAGCACATGCATTCCCAAATTGTTCTTCTGCCACTTTATTCCTTTTCTGGAAAACTCTGCAAAATAGTCTTAAAATAATTCCAGATTTCTCCTGAAATCTAAAGACATTTCTTGTCAAATCAGACGAGCCCAAAAATAAACGTAGTCTGAGCCAAGCAAACCTTGATGAGACAAAACAACCAGCACAGTTTAACCTGTACGAATATTCCTTGAGAAGAACCAGTCAGAACTCGTCAGCATAGAAACCAAACATCAATTTCTCTGGTGTAAGACCTGATTTTAATATAGCACGATGAATAACCTGGTCTCCCTGACACAGTCTCTGTTTGGTGTTGATAAATTTACAAAGATAAACATTGCATTCATACTGCTTATATTTGCCATTACAAACATACAATAAACAAGCCATAGCAGTTAAACAGAGGCAAGAAATCCATAAATTAATACAAAAAAAGAGCAATTCAATTCAGCTTTGTTCGTTTGAGATACTTTGGTGATATCCTCAGACTAAATAAAGTCTGACATTTCACTGGAATGTCTAAGATTTCTGGAAATATAAAAGTCAGCAAAAGCCTTGTACACTCTAAGGTGCAACCTGGAATAAAACAACCTACATATCACACTGTCAATCCATATTTGCATTGTCAACAAATCAACAAAAGAAAATTTAGAGGTTTATGGAATGCAGCAATTCAAACAACCATCTTAAAAAACATTTGCTATATGCTTAGTTTATTAACAGAACAGTTCGAAGTTATAAATATAACTAAACAAGATAGTAAACAGCGTTGCATGATTGTGAGAGCTTACCAGCAGCAACTCTTCTCATTTTCTGAGTACCATTCATTCAATGGTTTATTGTGAGACGCAGTGGTGTAGTGGGTATGTTCATTGCCTTGCAGCTGTAGGTTCGAATCCACCTCAAGTCACCGCGTAGGGACCTTGGGCAAGTCCTTCACTCGCAATTGCTCAACGCTTCGGCGTGAAACTCCAATGTAGTGTCCGCGCTGTAGTCGGGAGCGCTTCCGAGTAGGAACTTGAAGGGGCGCTATAACAAGTGCACATACAAACAATGGTCAATTTCTTTTTTCAGTGGTTCTAACATTGCCTAGGCTGGCAAAAGCAGCACTGAAGTAAGTGTCCAGACACAAGCAATGTCTAACACAAAACTAGCACACATGTTTAAGTGAAGCACCAAAGCAAATTTAAGCACAAACCAGGAATATTTGAGACAGACAAAGGACAGTACAATACAATAGGAATGACATTACATGGAAGACTATCGTAATCCGAGAGCACTGACTGCACTATGAAGCACATTCTAAAACATCGATGGTTACAGTAAGATGTACTTGAGATGCTCATTTCTTAATACACAATAGACTATAAATGAACCAAATATGAGTCAAACTGCTTGCATCCTACTCACAGCACATGTCATTACAAACATGAACCTAAGTCATATTTGTGCCACCGAATCGCAATTTATGTGTAACCTTGCACATGCGAAATTTTTTAGTGATAATAATAAGCCTTCTAGAACGTGTTTCACAGTTCGAGTCACAAGTGCAAAAGAATAACATGGTTGCATCTTTATATGTCTCTAAACAAATAAACATTTTATTTCTCAAAGCAGAAATTTTATTACAGCATTTGAACATCAAAAATGTTGGCGCTCATCCAGAAAGCAAAATTGACTACAATAGAAGCTCCTTTTACTTCAGGCAGGCAAAACACGAACTTAAATTATATAAAGACATGATCATCTTACAAAAACTCCATCTCCTGCTTGTCAATTAATTCTTGGATCCCAATATATAACAACAGAATTTGTAGCATAATACAGCAGATTATATGATGAGTTTCCGAAGCACTAAAAAAATTTCAACAAAGCTAAATATCATCAATACACTTAATTCATATTACGACAATTATCACCACGTTTTGCATAAATGCAAAATTTCTATTTCAACAACAGCAGTTAAATTGTTAATAAATTAGATCTATGCTCTTCTCCAGCCATTTACATAGTACCGTTGCAGAACTCCTCAAAGGCATCAAGATGACAATAAAACGCGGCACTATATCAGTTTCCACGAACACAGCACCTACATGCAATTCTTGAACGAGACTTTTCTTTGCGGAGAAAGATATTTGGATTCTCTCCAGCCACAGTTACTGGTCTGTTTGGCTCAGGTCCCTATGTAATCTTCATTCTCGATTTAACCCTTTACCGACCGAGGGCATAGGATTTTCCAAACCATTACACTTTGGTCGATAAAAGGTTAAGACTCATCTTCTTCAAACTGCTTATTTGCCACCGACAGCCTCTTATCCACTATTGTCTGTCTGTCTGTCTGTCTGTCTGTCTGTCTCTCTCTGCCTCCCTTCAAAACTGCACTTATTACATCTGACCAATCAAACTTTATTTCATAAATCTCTCAAGACCTTTTTCCTTTGCCGCGGTTGGGCTGGGAGCGCCCCTGAGTAGCTTTCATGAAAGGGATGCTATATAATAAGTTCATAGAACGAATGAATAAACAAACTGATTCTCTGGATGCAATGCTTAACACTACTCAACTTTGGAATGCCATCAGCCAAGTCCTATTGAATTGTACACAGATATGGCACAGAAGTTACTAACTAGAATTTGATGTAGTGCCTTTTAGTCTCTTTTTAGTCTCTATACAGTAGTGCACAGCTGTTTGAAATTTAAGGGAAAACAAAAGCCAACACAAAAGGATTAGATTTTCCACCATGCAGCAGATAAAGACCAATAGGAACAGAGTAAATCCATGACAACGATACATGAATTGATAAAGAAAAACAAAGAGAAAAACAATACAGACATCCTTCTAATAATAATAAGAAGAAGGTACCTAGCGTTCCAAAGCCCTTGCAATCACCTGAGCTGACATGTTCATTGCACGTGAATCTTTCTAAACACAACGGGCATCATTATGCCTGACAATTACAAGTACTCAGGTATCACAATTCGTCACACGTAATGCCGATTTTCTGAATTCTGTTACATAAAACATTAAAAGATTCAACAACGTAATCCCACCAACTCAACGAGTCAACAGTCATGAAAGAAGTGACAGACAAAATCTAATTACCCTAACCAATGTAACCATTCGATATAATTTGTGTCAGCATCATTAATAGGACAACTGGCCAGAATCTGTCGGTTCAAATTGCAAACCTCTGGACGTGCCGATAAACAACGGCGTCAAACACGAAGGCCGATCAGTACAAAAACGAAGGCAGTTGTTTTACATCATTTTCCAGGACCTGGTGCGCTCTCTCTGACCTCCACCATCAGCACCAACCCACCTGTACTGTCTGAAGTAGAACACTGTCACCTGATTCTACTTTTGAAGACTTCGCCGTTCGTCCAACAGGCGGAACTGACGTAGCACTAGGTGGCGCTTCACTTCAATGAAGACGATAAAGTCGAACGGATGAGTGACAGCTGCCAATCAGACGGATATCTCTAGAACGTTCTGTAGCTCTTCCTCCGGCTGAGGCGATAGACCCGGCTGTCTCTGTCTCTTCTGTTGCTCCACGATGGCTAGTTGATCAGACACTTCAAGCGCCTTCACAAACGACATCGGCCGTCGAACCGAGCCTGGAATGTTTGGCACAACGATGGGAGCGTTTCGAACGGGGTGCTGCGGATGAGACACCCTTCTCGGGGGTTCAACCGTCCGAGAAGTACCCGAGCTTACCTTACCCGCTGCTCGCGCCACTCGCTCCCGACTGCTGCTCAGCCCCGCCTCTCGCCGGTGACGCGTCCGACCACTCGCTCTGGCCTCCGACGTTTTCGCACCAACGACAACGGCGGCTGGCACCAACACCGAACCCCATGGTGAAGCGCCCAGAGCGCCATGACCTGCAGACACTGCCGGGGCCAGCCGAACTCCACTTGACGGCTGCGTGGAATCGAAGCCGTCACGAAACGCACGGCCCGCGTTTCTCGGATACTTCTGGTCCGACGCAAGCGTCTGAGATCTCCGTGACACGGGCGACGCAGACAAAGCGCGACCCGCTGCGCTCGACGACGGTGACTTCGTCATTGACGACGACGCCTGCGACGAGCGTCGTGCGCCCGGTTCCTTTCTGGCCGGCCGTTGTCGTGGTACGTTCGTTTCAACCGGTCTCCCCGGAAAGCTCAGCATGATCTGACCCATCGCGGCTGCCCCCGACAGCGACCCAACGCTGCCGGTCGTCGGTCTTCCCGGTGCCATGTTTCGCTTGGGGCTTGGGTGGAATGTGGGGGCGTTCCAGTGGCCGGACTCCGGTCGGCTGCTGATGAGGGAATGCGTGCTGCTGGTGAGAGGGTTGACGAGCGGAAAGGACGAAATGGAGTAGGTCTTTGCCATTCCGAGACCGACGGCCGCCTGACCGGAGAGCGAGTGGGCGCTGCCTCCCAACGGAATCTCCGTGTCGCGGTTGCATTGCTTGCTGACGGATGGAAGGAAATCAAAATTGTCGCTGGTGACTAACCCTGATGAACTGAATGTCTAAAAACAACAAATAACACAAATCTCACGTAATCTACTTGATTTTTTATTATTTCTCACATCTGCTACAGCACACTTTCAAGCTATCGACTCAGAGGCGCTCTTGATTATGGCGTAGACACTGCATCGGAGTTTCACGTCGGAGCGCATGAGAAATTGCAAGTGAAGAACTTGCTCAAGGTTCCTACAGCGGCTTGAGGTGGATTAGAATTTAGAACCCTCCGCCTCCAAAGCACCAAACCCGCCACTACACCATCATGCCACGTCTTGAGGATCTCCTAAACATCATTGTGAGCTTTGGAATGCATTTTAAACAGAATCTGAAATGTTTTTAACCAAAATTGCAATATTTAGTTGAAAACTATAGCACCAGTTCGAAAAAATGTTAACTAGAGGCATTCTCTGCACTGGTTGAAATGATATTAAATGCACTGAGGAATCAACAAGAAAAACAATGCATAGGAAACTGGAAGACCGACCTGTTGCAAGGTTATAAACACATACACAGACACAGATAGACACACACGTGGAGCTCAACCAACTACAGAGTAATTACACTTTTACCACATTTAAGCATCATTGGAAGGTTGAACAATCATACTTTTATGACAACAACAACATGGTCTGAAGATTAAAGGATCTTCTGTTCTCAGAAACACAAATATGACAATAGCAAATGACAATAGCAAAACGACAATATATTTAGCAAAACGACAATAGCAAAACGACAATCGCAAAACAACAATAGTAAAATGACAACAGCAATGCAACAACTGATTCTCAACTTCATTGGTTACTTAAACACTGACATTTCCACACATCGCCCTTGGATAAATTGTCTTTGATCAATTGTCATTTCATATTGTCTTCAGATCAATCGAATAATTCAAGTGAAGACATGGTACAAATTAATGCTCACCCTGCTCCCAGAATGAACGCCGTTCTTATGCAATCCATTCCTTGATTCCATGTAGACTTTGTTGACATTGCCAGACGTCCGATAAACGAGACGCAAACTGTCCAAGTCAACCGAACTTGACTTTGAAGCATAATCTGTCAATCTGCAAGAAAATATAATTATCTATGTTTGAATCCACCTCAGCAGAATGTTTAGGACCCACACAATCCTGCCAAACAGCTACATAATATTGTTAAGGATCTACAAAATATTATTAGGCCAATAACTTCTAAACACATAGCAATTATTTTAATCCATCCATTGCTCTTGCATGGATTAAACATAGATTGTTCTATAGCACTTGGGGTGCATCAAGCATACATTACACAGGTGTGAGTGTAATAGAAGAACAAATGCATATTGGAAGAGGAGGCCATTCTTTCTCGATTTGTGTGTTGATATTTAAATAGAAGGTCACTATCTTCATCGCATAAGACAGAGCATAATCTGTAAGACAATTATGTAATTTAATAGTATTAAGATATTAATGGCTTTTGGTCATACTTTGGCCAAACAGGTCCACAGAAAAGTGAACAACAGTTGCGAAAGCATCCTTTGGTGTAAGGATTGAGGCCACCTTTGAGTTTTCCCGTCATCTAAATACAAAAGCAATTAACAAAACTGCAACGAATGTTAAAGTCAGGCAAACAATTAAATAGTCAAGTTAACGATTATGATGATTCTAGTAATTTTCTAGTTAGACCAAAACAAGTTTAAAACATCAGTTATTTGCACCCACTGTGTAATAACATGAATTGTGGCAGTAAACATCAGACTTTTGTAGATCCCAATTCAATTATACATGCATATTTAATTCAATTATACATGCATATTTAATTCAATTATACATACATATTTAACCAAATATAAACACAATCAGCAGTTTAAATTAAATCTTCATAAAGAGTAGGCAAAATAAAATTGTCAGAGCAATAGGCATTTAGTCAGACTGGTAATGGACAGCACTGAAACAATGCAATTGTAATTTACCTGTTCATTTGTTGTTTTGCCTCTCGATACAAGTACTATGTGAAAAACTGCAAGTCCAGCGACAGGAATAAAGAGAAGACCAATGATGACCATTATGACAATTCTAAACCCGTGTTAAGGATCATAATAAGCGAGCACAGCTCAGAGATAGCAAACCAGTCAACATAGATGCAAGCATGTATGTGCATTGCACGCACACACACACAAAAACATTTAGACCTGTAAGACAGCACGCCATGGTATGGGTACCAATCAGAAGGGTGATGCTCAAGCTGCAAATTACATAATCAAAAACTGAACCAAAGATACATTTCCACATCAATAAGTAGACAGTGGATGCATTTCCCAGTAAATAAAAACAAAAACAACATGGGTGCAAAAAACTTAAATCAACAAATCCAAGTGAATGTTTGAGTTCGTGACAACCAAGGCTCTGAAGGGTGCTCTCAGTAGTTTGCTTATATGTACCTCAATCATGCAAAGTCGTGTTTCTTCTGTGGTTGGCCCAGCAGTATGGAATGGCGAATCTTTAGCATTGTGCCTGCTCCCTAGGACACTCTCTGACACATTCTATAGATCGTCTAAGAACTAGAAAGTGCTCATTCTGGTCGTGCTGGAATTGGGAGTACCTCTGAGTAGCTTCCATGATGATGGGCCACCTAAGTACTTGAATGAAGTAAGCTTACATGCATATATAATTATATAATAGCAATAATAATATTTAATAATAAATGATAGTAAGTGCTTTCAACTGCACTTACCACCAAGAGCAACATCTTCAAAGACTAGCCATTCCTGATAAAAGTTATCTATAATTTAATAATGATAAGTCAAACAAATCTATATCTATGCATGAGTTTTATTCTATGGTCAGCAGGTGAAAAGGATACAGAAGTATGTTCTGGGCAGTGGCAAATGGCTCTCTATTTGAGATAACGTGCAGCAGGCTAAAGGCAAACATGCTGACCATGTCAAGAGTTAACGAAAGCAAGAACTGGAAGAAGTAGCGATAGTTACGACGACCGATGCAGTTATTGACCCACGGGCAGTGATGGTCAAACACCTAGTGACAAATGAAAAAACAACAATAAAGCAACATTAAAACAAGAGCAATAATACATTTGTGCTACTAAACAATATGTGTACATATTTACATGCACAATCAAACAATGCACAAGCACATTGAAATCATTTGTGTTGTTTGTGTGCATTGAGACAATAAATTAAACCAATACACAAACGTGTGTATTAAAACAAAACACAAGTAAATATGCATGTATAAATGTATATGCAATAAAACAATACTTGTGTACACCAAAACATGCATTAAACAATATATATATATATATATATATATATACATTATAACAATACACAGATTAAAACAAGATACATTAAAACAATTATACAATGCAAGTCAAAGCAATTATACATGTATGTTAAATTTATATTTTGTGGGCAATGCGCACAATAATATACCTGAACGTTTACATGAAAACAATGTAGGCCTACACATAAACTAAAAAAGCATAGGCCTACACTAGCATTAAGCAACACACATGTATATTAAAACAATACACCATACACACAAAATTGAACACTAATCAGTTTAGATATGCATACATTAAAACAATATATATAATATATATATAATATATTATATATATTATATATGCACAGTGCACAAGTACATAATTACACAGTGGATAGCAAAACACAAACTGACTACAGAAACTGGCAGTTTTATTACTGTAACAATGAGATGTGCACACTGTTCTGTTCTGAGCCATCCTCGATCCGAGGGTCGGCCGCATCATGTACAATGTTCCTCCAATGATTCCTGACCTCCGTCAGTCTTATCATTTCTCCCAATGTCAATCCAGTCCATTCCTTTAGGTTGCCCAGCCAGCCAACCCATCGTACAGAATTTGGGCAAAAACCCAGAATATCATGCAATTAAGTCAGAGGCATTCTATGGTAGCAACAACGCAATAAGCATCATTATAATAGAAAGCAGATCTCATAACAATGAAAACAAAACCAAAACACAAACAATGACACGGTGCAACCATCTAACTTACCTCGATGCAATGGTTGCAGACGCTGCAATGAGAACAACGAGGTGGACGATAGAATCGACAAGTCTGGCACCACTTCATTCGTATTGAAACGCCGCGGATGTCCGTGTTTTTGTACAGCGGCGCTCGACCATTGTCAGCATTCGCTTCGTCATCGTGGGCTTCAACAGAGAAATTAGATTACTTTCGTGTAGGTGGTTTTTGGAAGTCTTTTCCTCCCGCAGATAAAAAATTGTGTATTGCACAGATAAATTCCACAGATACTGATAAAACAGCTCCAATACAAAAGCTACCAATTTCCGTATTGTAACATGTTTTTAATTATCATAATTGATTAATAGCTTTGATGGCACAATATATGTCTAATGCACTTGTAAGGCATAACTGGTGGCCCACGAAAACCAAACTGAATATTTTTATATTAGAGATGGGTCCATTAGCTGTTCGATTAAACAAACAGCTAAGTCCAATTGGTTAGTCATAGCCTGATGCTAATGTTAGACACTTTTCAGCACATGCTGTACATGTTTCAGCACAAGCTTGTAGAGAAAAGTTGATCTAGTTGAACAGCTGATTCAACTACGGGTTTGATCCCCGTCCGAGACGGTCACTGTGAGCAAGTCCTTCGCTCTCAGTTGCTCTGCAATAATACATTTATAATTGCAAAATTTTGCACCATCGACACATGGGTAGTTCTGAGCTTTGTAATAAAGGAGATCAATAACAAATTGCAGTTGCATTGTGTTGTATTATAAGTACTAACAAATTATAATTATTAAGAATTAAAAGCAAAAATGCATTTGCTTTTATTTGTAAATGGCTGTTTCCTTAATTCCTGATTCTATAGGGAATTGTACATGCCTTTAAAAGAAAATAAATTAGGCAATTAAGATTATAGCTTCTAGTAATATTATCAGTCCAATGTCAACAACTTTCACATCTGGCCAAAAATGCTTGCAATATCATCAGTCAAACTCAACAACAATTAGACAAACCCGGTAGTCAGTCACTGCTTAGAACAGAAACCAGAAAACAATTGTTCGAAAGTGATTAATTACCTCTGGGATAAATGCCTGGATCTTTGGCCGTTGCAAGAGCAAAATTTGACACGACAAATACAGTTAACACTGCACAATAAACAATTATGAGTGGACTGTGCCTGACAAGGTCCTCACTTCTACAAAATTAATCACAAAGCAATTCTCATGAAAAACCAGTTTAAATTATGATTATAGTATGACACAATATGTTGCATTATTATTTAATAAATATTATCACTTGGCTAATGGCTATACACGTTTTATATGGGAGACCTGCATAAAGCATCAAGGAGAGGTCATTCCAGGTCGAGGGTCCTACAACGAAGAAGGCATGGTTCTGCATCTAGTGTACAAGGAAAAGAGACAGAGATTGGACTTTGTTCAGTTGAACGAAGGAAGGACAGCTACACTGATTGATAACTGTCACCGGCCAAAGCCGAATGCAGGACAGCCAGAGTGGAAAAGACTGTCTGCAGATTCAACCCAGAGGCAGTTTGTTTTACGCGTGGATGGGCGGCTCACCCTACTACCCGCGCCTCGTATTTTCATGCTGGTGTTCCTCAGATGATGAGAACTGTTAAAAAATAATTTCTTCCTACGACCACGACCTTTGTTGCCATGTAAGATGCTGTTAAACTCAAGATCCACCAGACATGCGTATGGAGGACTGCTAGAATGTAGCACATTTTGTAATTTACCATTACCCAACGCAAGCACTAATTAGATCTGCCACTGCTCCCACCACACACGCCTTGACTTCACAAGAAGAGACGTTGTTAAGCTGTTGGACAGTAAGTACTGGCAATTAAGCATCTGGTATTATAATGCTTAAAGTAAGTAGTATGCCTCATTGGCCAGGCTTTGGGTATTGATTCACCAACCCAGGTGTAACCTTTCAAACAGACCTAGATGCATCAAATGCATTTATGTATTCTGTAAACGTAATTTGAAGTAATCTTACTTACGCACAGCCGAAAAAGATGGCACTGCAAACTATTAACAGAGACCAGGCAAACGTCGCCGGAATAATCTGAGTCGACGGTTTACACGCGGGCATTCTTTACTATAAATTTTACATTAAAAATCATTTTAGCTAAATACTACACAATACAAAAGTTTAAACCCGCAACAAAAAGTATTTTAAACTTTCATTCATGATTAAAACTTCCGCCTTATCACAACTTCATCTCCTGCAACCGTAAACATAGTCCACAAGCAGAAAGATGGAATATTAAGCACATTTTAACGCGATTATTGCCTAAACATTTCCGAAATCATTAACGTAACATAATTTAGCCTTTCATCGCAAGTTTTAAATGATTGGTTATTAATTTTTAATAAAGAATTTTGAATTCCAGTTCAAATAAATGTTTATAATTTTTCTAGCGCCTGATTTCATGCAGTGCGTTGTTTCACATCCGTTTTTTAATAATAATACCCATCGAGCAGATTGGAGACGACTCAAATAGTGGTCATCGGTCAATTAAAAAATGGTCATTACCATAGATATGGTCATTACCAATATTATGTATTTTCTGTTTCCCCAGTTGACCCTGACTGGCAGCGGAACCTTCATGCTGTTTATGATCAAGCGCTTTTGCTGATCTATGCTTGCTCCATTATGTTTCCTTAAGTTAGTGTTGGTCCTGCTGGATATCTTTATCTTACTTTTTATTTATTTATCTCAACAGTCTTTTACTTTGGTTGTGGAAGAGACAATACAGATGTCAATATAATTATGTCGATGTTCAGAGGGACATGTGGAGAATCCTTGCATCAGAATGAAGCCGTGGCGCACAAAATTAATGTAGCCTTCTTTTGCAACATAAAAGACCGAATGAGCGCTGCTAAATTGACAAGTAATCGAAATGAATGTCAATAATCTTGTTATTCGGTACCAATCGTCGCTAAATGGTCAGAATACGATTTGAATGATGACAAAGTTTATGTTCATCAACACCGTACCAAATTAAAGCGCCATAAAAGTTCTTACTAACTCACATTGCGGTAAACAGAGTGGTGTATGGCTGTACGAACATACTAAGTTGACAGTTTATTGCTCAGTTTTGCGATTTTAATTTACCACGTTAGATGCCATTCAATTTTTCCTACTTAGTGTTAATGAAAACTAAATGAAAAGTTGAAAGTGGAAAGTAAAGCATATGTGTTCTGTTCATACTGGAAAAGTCGGCCTACGTGGAGCGTACATGTGCACGAGCGAGCTGCTTTCAACTTGCAGAGCCTTTATGGACACATTTTGTGGTTTTATGCACTACTATAATACTCGATTACATGTAGTAGATCCTGACTCAAAGTCATCCGGTTCCAACATGGCATTCACCGTTGGCGATATAATAATTCGTGTTCTTCTACTCTCCTCCACTAATGCTACTTGAAGTGCACATGACCATGTGTAGTTAAGATTTTAGTTAAGTACTTAGTTAAGTTTGTTTCTCTATATGCTCTTGACAATATAAGCTTTTCTGCAATCTGTCATCACCTAATTTGTTTTAGTCTCTTTCTTTTAAGCTATCTTTATTAATTTTTCTTGGGACTTTTTTACTTGGGTGACCCTTCCCAGCGGGATGTCCATCCCTTTTGGGCCCCCCCCTTTGTAGCCAATGCATGCATGTTTTGTACTTTTATTGTTTTCTTGTTTTCTGGTTGCAATAAAGTGAATTGTATTGTATTGAATTGTATTGTATTATTAATCACGAATAAAATAACTTCTATGAAGCCGATGCTTATCACTCTTATGCACAAGCATGGATAGCCAACAGATGTATATATTGACCTAATTTACAAAGTTTAGGACTGACTGTTTGTAAAGTCTGCAAGTAACCATGTGCTTTATTTAACCATTTGCAAATGCACTGCAAGAACATAAAATAAGAGCAATCTAAGCATACAGAGTCACAAAATTAATCATAATATGTGCTATTAAATATTCATTATTATATGCAACTACAGAAATTAATAGACATAAATTGTCCTTGTTCTGTATAATTGTTCTTCTTGTATAAATCTTAGATACCTGTTGGGCATTTGTCGCTGTGGTAAACATTTCTGATCATGCCACCACCGCAACCAGACATCAATCTTTACCAATCTTCAGCTGAACTTCTCGACGACTTATGCGTGAGGGTGAACAAAGCGGTCGTCTTTGTTGATGATGGTTTTGCTGAGGTGCTACACTGGCATGGTGGCGCCACCAGTCTCTTCAATGCCGGAGTGCTTGATGTTAGAGAATTCAATTCATTTGAGGCAAGTAGCTGGACATATTTAAGTGTTTTTTATTGCATCTGGCAGCATTGCAGCTTCAGGCTCATTCTGTTGGATGTTTTGTTGGCTAAATTTTGCTGACATGTTGGCTTTGACCTTTTATGTGAAGCATGTGTGTATTAATGTATTATCATTTGCTTTGATTGGCAGTTCTCAGGAGTCAGGACAGAGTACTTGATTGGTTGGAGTGCTTGCCTTGTAATGTTCTGTAATGTATTCGTGTTTAGTGTTTATTAGTATTTCAAAATGATCCATAACAGAGTATCTCCTACAGGATAGCTGCTCTGGTCTGGCAATGTATTCTTGTTATTGCCCCTACCTACCTGAGTTGTCTTTGTCATCCGGTCTCGAACATAGCTGGCCATAAAGCCCTTCGTTCTTCTGCTAATGGGGAACTTCTGTTTCCCGCACTAGCACCTCTACTAGGCAGCGTAGAGCATTCTCGATTGTTGGCCCATCCACATGGAATAGGCTTCCATTGAAAATGTGCGTACTCTCTAGAAATAATGCCAATACTTTTTACAAGTTGCTGAAATCTAATTTGTGTTGCCATGGCTGGGCAGGGTTCACTTCTGAGTGAGTATCTTGAAGGGGCGATATGCAATTTTTTTAATGTAATGAATGAATGAATGTTGTGGCTTTGAATTAGAGTACGTGTTTGAGCCTGCTCTAAGATGTTACCATGGAGGGACCATGGGTGAGTATTTCAAATCTCAATTAAAATATTGCTCTGCAACTTCTGTTGATGTTTGGTAATTAGATAGAGGTATAAAAGATTATTCAAGGTCTAATAGATTATACTTGTTTTGATTTCATTCTTGTTTTGATTTTGGGCTTGTCTTTTTTATTGTGCAGAGTGGCGACGTGAATCAGCCGAAAGCTGCATTCTTCGTCAGCACCCCGTTTTCAGGCGCTGTTTTTAATGTAATTCAAGGCATTATTCGTGCGAGCAACTTCCGCACTGTTTTGGTCTTCTCCAACATTCCACCTGTGATGCACTCAATCTTTGAATATCATGCGGCTGATGAAGAAATGAAAGCGTTTGAATCGTACAGGATGCAGATTATGCAGTGGCTGGAGATCAAGGTATTTTTCTATAAAAAATCTTCAGTTTTGTGAATATTATCTAATTTTATTTATTACCTGAGGTATGTACAATCCATTGAGACTTGAGGAAGCTCTGGCCGAATGGAATGTCTGAGTTGACTACAGTTTTGAATAGTCTTTAGGATAAAAAATAAATATCTAAATTGCCATTTTTCTGCGATAAATTTCTGATACTTAATAGCATTTCTGATGTGCACATTAGTTTACAAGTTCGGCATATTATCTGATATTATCTGATTATTTTCATTGCACCTCCATGCAGGATATATGCTGCTAATCCGTTAAAGCATTGGGTCATGGCATTTTAGATATTAACATAATGACCTTGGTGATTCAGGTGTTCTTCGTATGAGGAGACCATTTTAATTTTTCTTCTTTCAGAATTGGTGTTATTATAGATTTCCAGTTACTGTAAAGCAACGGGGATGTCAATTTTCGATTTATTTGTTTTTGCAGAATGAAAACTGTTTTGCTGAATTCATCTTATTTGTTTTTGCAGAATGAAAACTGTTTTGCTGAATTCATCTTATTTGTTTTTGCAGAATAAAAACTGTTTTGCTGAATTCATCTTATTTGTTTTTGCAGAATGAAAACTGTTTTGCTGAATTCATCTATGTTCCGTTAGTTTCTGCTCCTGTTCTTCCATCTTTGTTTGTTCTTCCAGCCAGTAGTTCTCTCTTTCCACTTCTTCCGACCGATATACAGCAAGTGAAACGCGATTATAAAGTATGTTTGCAGAATCTGTTTCACTTTTGAATTACGAGGCTCCTTAAAGTATTATTTAAGTGACCAGAGATGCAAACGCAATACTCATGCATGCACTTACTTATGCATACGTTTACACATATATCATTGAATGAATGTTTCAATACAATATGAATGCTCTTTGCTAATTTTTGCAAGGCCCAGCTTAGGAACCATGACCAACTGAACTGTTTCCCCACAATGCACTGCATGGAGGATTTGTCGGAAAGAGAAGTAATTTCAGACCAAGAATCCGTTGTACATTCTAAACGTATGTATACTAAATGGAAACAAAGACAATAAATATACAAATGAGGAGCACTGTACCTGTTATCAGCATGGCTCAAAGATGTAAACGCTAGGGCTTATCCAGTGTAGCTTTTTGTAAGGCGCCCTTGTAACGGCATGGCTGTGTTACTGCGCTATATAAATCGTCGTAATTATTATTATTATTATTATTAAACAGCCCAATCACATCATCAAATTCTATGATTCATCATGAGAAACTACTAGTCATGATGACCAATCAACATGATGCTGCAGAAATTTCCAGTACAAATGCACATTTTTAAAATTATGGGCTAATCAGAATAATATTATGTTCACAAAAGTGATTAAGAAACACTAAATATGTGCGCAGTTATCGGTGGTTGGTCATTTATTTACTATTATTACTTGATTTATTCAAGTCATCGTGTTTTTATGGAGTGTTTACTGTCGTGGATACTGTACAGAGTTTTGAATGAACAAATACTGAATGAATTAATGAATGAATGAAAAGATGAATGACTTCTGTGTTGTGGCCGTTGTAGGCGGAGAATCGTGGCTTGCCCGGTTTAACGGAAATAGAATTTGGTCATCTGCCAAGAGAACTGCAGCTCAGACTAAAGGTATTTTTTTAAGGTTTTCTGTCAGTTTAGAATGTTGCTAAATATGGCAGGAATGGGAAAAATCGAAACCATGAAATGCATGAAACAAAAATGGAGCCAAGAGTTAAGTTTGATGTACTTTGGATTTGTGATATATTTACCGGTATATGCATATGCAATTGATTATTTGTATGTAAAGTTTCATATATTACTGTTGCTTACAATATATGTATATATATGCAATTATTCCTATATTCATATAATAATACCGTATATATTTATACATTTATCCATTCACAATACAGTATACTAACCACTGTACCTTCACTTATTTTAGTTTAGCTACCCAGAAAAGGTGTATATTTCGCCTTGAATGAATTCGCACAATGACTACATCAGCATGAAACAATACATGGAGATTTCAATGTTTTTGTCTTTCCATTATTGTCATCTAAACATTGCTTACATTTACTGTTTGTTTGCACGTTATAGCTGTTAAAATTTTTCCGTTGAACATCGTTTGTTTACTGTGATGTGTCATTGTTCGTTATAGCTGTTAACTTGTTCGCTCAACAGCTTGATGGAACTGCTGTCCGTGTCAGAAGAGGTTTTCGCTGTCGGAACCACAAGCAACATAGTTGCCGCAGAACTTGCGGGACTTGGATGGAACAAAGCACGGAAGAAGGTTAGGAGCGGCCTTAGCTGTAGATGACTGCAGTCACAGTGGCAACCATTAAGTCATTTTAAGAATTTATGATCATACATATATATATATATATATATATATATCATGGGGCATGGTGGTGTAATGGGTATGTTTGTTGCCTTGCAGCCGGAAGGCTCCAGGTTCGAATCCACCTCATGCTGCCTCGTAGGGACCTTGGGCAAGTCCTTTACTCGCAATTGCTCAGCGCTTGGGCGTGAAACTTCGATGCATCGTCCGCGCTGCAGTTGGGAGCGCCTCTGAGGGCGCTATAACAGGTGCACATACAAACAACAGAATTGTCTATAAACACTGCAAACCAGGAGAATTACTATGTAATTTATGACCATAATTGAACTCAATTTTTTGACCTATGCAGAGAATTGAAGAGTGATTTGTTTTTATCTTCAGGCGTCGCAGCGCAAGGCATCTCTTGTCATCGTTGACCGGACGTTGGACATGGCCAGCGTAGTTGGACATTTTCACGATTCATTGTTGGACAAGATCTTGTCTGTGCTGCCATGCTTACCAGGTCATCACAATGACGTCGTCGTTGACATGAGTCCAATCTGTTCTGTTACAAGGTAGTCCCGCAGACAATTAAATTAAATTAAGAAGACTGTTGACGTAAACAAAGAGAGAAGAGTACTTTGGAGTAGCCTTGAGTACCTGACACATGTAAGAAGTAAATGTGACTTTTTTGTTATCCATTCTCCCGTGATGATGTACAGTCAGTGTACTTATTTTTGCTGACTTGGCTTGGGGGGCGCAATTTTGCTGAAATCTAAAAATAATTCTCTTGGGTGGGAATTTGAAAGTAAACTTAAATCATTTGAAAATCCAGAATCCTAAGTACTGTTTACAGTTCTTTCTGTCCATTTGCATTCGAACCCTACCTATTGACTATCTATGCTAAGTACTGTTTTATTGTGACCCCATTATAAAAGACACGAGGCATAAAATTCTTAACCTGCCAATGCCATGGCTGTCTCATCTGAATGTTGGTTTTTACCGGTATGTTTTCTGAATTCATTTAAGAAATCCGAATTTTGTTGCGGTTGCACCTGGTTGCCTCAGCCATCCAGATGATCCGATTGCTAATCCTCTCCTGAATACGCTTGCGATGCTGAAGCAGAAGGTATGCACTGCTATGTCTCTTACCTTTGATACTTTCTCTGTCTCTTGCTTTCTTTGTCTCTTACTTTCTTTGTCTTTTACTGTCTTTGTCTCTGACTTTCTTTGTCTTTTACTTTCTTTGTCTCTTACTTTCTTTGTCTCTTACTTTCTTTGTCTTTTACTTTCTCTGTCTCTGACTTTCTCCATCTCTTACTTTCTTTGTCTATTACTTTCTCCATCTTTTATTTTCTATATAAGTTTCTATCTCTCTTATTTCTTTGTCTCCTACTTTCCTCTGTGTCTAACTTTATCTGCATTGTTCTTTCTTTCGGTTCTGTTCTTGGGTGTTCTTCCCTCTCTGCTGTATTCTAACTAATTACAATAATGCATTTGTGGCTATGTTCATAAGGGCTTAACAAAAAAACCTTAGTATCAACACGTTACACCCATATTGCATTCATTACACAATCAGTGAGACTTAGAATCGATTTCAGAATCTATCCTCTCGTTCACAAAATACTGAATTGCTTGTGTGCTAGTTGATCTTTAAGTTAATGGAAGTTGTCCAGCACAGACAAAATAAAAACTGGACTGATTAACTTTTCAGGAGGCAATGATGGAAATCAGTCGACATTTAATCGAAGCGTTGGGAAAAGATTCGCTCGAAGTTAAAGTTCAGTTTCGACCGGGAAAAATCGGAGTTGATCAACTGGAATCGAATGTAGCGTCTTTTAAGTTGGTAGTCGATACTCTTCTCTGTGAATCATATTGTAAATCAATGTTTATATATCATTCTGTTTGTAAACTCTCGTGTTTGTGAATATAAATTATGATAGGTCTTCCTTTTATTCTTTTCTTATTGCTGAGGAATTAACAAGTTTTTGTGGGTATTGGACCCTATAATGGCTTCCAATATTGTTCAACAAACTTTTAGCAGTTACAAGGACTTTTGTCCAGTTCTCTAATATACTTGAAAAGTTGTTATTATAAGACTGTATGATTTCTTTAATGCAAACAAAATTTTGTTTGATGACCAAGAAGGAATCATTATTGTGCTTTGCCTGTTATCAAATGAATTCTTAATCATACTCAAAATGCTAATAAAATTATACGATGCAGAATATTTTATTGTTGATTACTGTAGTTACAGCCATTCATTATCACATATGTGTTAATCTTGATGATATGTCTTGAGTTACTTTCTATGCTTAGAATCTTGATATAACAGAGTGTAATTGGCTAAAAAGGTCAACTGTAATAATTAGCATTGGTCCTTGTGAGGTTATTTTAAATTGCTATGTAAATGTTCATATACATACATGCATGCATTCATTGGTTATTTGTTTGTAGAGGCAAAACCGAGTCTATACGGAAGCACTGTGGGCTGCTGCAGCTGGTCATGGCAACAATTCAGACAATGGGACATCCATCGCTAGCAAAACTCGACAGTCAGCTGGCGTTGGAGAAAGGATTGCTACAATGTCTTGGAGATGATGAGGCTCAGAGTCCAACGCAGCAAATCCTACAAATTCTTAAACGCGATTCAAAGTTGCCACCTAATGAGAGGTGAGTTGCCAGAAAACATTTTGGGGGTTTGCATTTTGGGGAGTGGGCTTTCCAATGGACATGGCCGAAATTCCATGTCTTGGGGTTTGAACCCGTAAACCACAAAAAATGAAGTGCATGTCTCTGTTTCTTTTGTAGACTCCATTCTGTCAGCGATCTCTTGCTTCTGCTTGCGTTCATTTACTCGTTGTCGCAAGATCATTGCGATATGACGTCGCAAGACGAGGCAGAACTGAAGGTTTGATCACTTTGATTAGAACTATCAATGTAGCAATACTTGCATCGTTTTGCATAATAATTGATTGATTGATTATGACTTGTAGTGATTTATCATAGTGTTCAAGACATCGGTCAGTAGTTGCTTCAGATGAAATGGATCACCAAATGAAATGCAGTGCCAGTCTCAAGCCTGGAGAAAGGAGGAGGGCAATGCAGATTATCTTTGTCTTTGTTATCACACAGTGTTGTCAAACCGAAACAACCAACCAAATGAAATCATGATCCATTGGAGAAGCTGGGTCGAAATCTGGTCAATCTGGAAAATCTGATTTCAGGCTGTTGTGGATAATCAAGCTTAAAAGTCAAGTGAAGAAGTTTAAATCTGTGTGATTGCAAAGAATTAACAGAAGAAACAGAATTTTGCAGCAAATTTCAAAGCTTTGGATATGTGACCAAATTTAAATAACCCATTTTGTGTGCATAATGTATAGTATAAATGCAATTTAATTTTAATGGTAGGGATGAAATATGAGGAAATTCTGGAGACTTTTGGGTGCCAGTAATTATGCCATGATGGTGGTGGCAGTAATGGTGGTGATGATGATTATGATGGTGATGATGATGATGACAACGATGATGATGTAAAGCTAAATGAAACTCGTTTTTATTTGTTTAGTCAGCTCTGTCTGCTGCTGTCATGGAGTGTGGAAAAGATGAGGAAATTGTGCAGCATTTGGGTACGTTGTATATGCTGCATGTATTGATGTAAAAGCAGTTAAACCTTCCGTATTGGCCTTTTTGCGGATAGTTTCTTGTCTAATGACGCTCTGGTTGACTTTGCTTTCTGCTTTGTCTTTTCAACAAAGTCTGGGTCACTGAAAAATTTCAAAGTCAAATTATTTGTCTGAAATCTTGAGAAAAGAAACGACCGTCAATGACCATCTGGTTTCTGCATTTTTCTGCTGATATTTATGGATGCTGAATTTTGTGATGCATTTTATTGTGCACTATGATAGTCTATTGGTGAGCATGGTGGACTTTCAGCCAGGAGGTTGGTGGTTTAATTCCGTGACAGGGCAGAATCTGTTCTCAGATCTCTGCGCCATCTGTGCATCTAGCCAACTCAGCTGTAATGAGTACATTGACTGTACACTGTTGGTGAGAAGATGAGATGGCGAGGGAGAGGACTTGCCACCCGACCTTGAGTACCAAAGCTAGGAAACTGAATTTGCTTGTACTCATACCCATAGCAGCTACCTCAGAGTTTCTTAAGAGATGGCTTTTCTCTTTACTATGGTAACTTAGTTGTTGGTGAAATATGTTATTGTTTTGTGGTTTGTTTTACTTTTCATATATGCCTGTTTCACTAAAATTCTGATCTGTAGATTCAAAATACGATGGAGATCAGCCAGCAATGATTGAAAGCATTCTTCAAAAACTCAGGAATCTGCCTCGAGCACGAGACCATCTAAAGAAATACAGGTGCTGATGTTTGTTATAGTCTGTGTATAGAATGATCATTGAAACTAGAAAACATGTTACCTCAAACACCTATGTTGTTTGCATTTATTTGGAAATGCATTGCTCTGGACATACTTCTTTGAATTAGTATTACTATTGTTTAAAAAAGTTTTAAGGATTGATAAGTCACCAAAAAATGTATGGTGCCTCCCAGTCCAGCCATGGCTATATAAGACAGTTGTTAAATTATTATGGAACATAATGGTGAGACCTCAAATCCCCTCAATTGTCAGATGAAAACAGATATCAGGTGTCTGAAGCCAAGGCAAGTTTTGTGGTGTTTCTTAAAGAAAGAGTTAGAACAACATAGGGAGAAATTGTTATTTGATTCTATCTCTTGGCAACAGTTTGTCAACTGATGCCAGAGAGCCGATGATAGTTCTAAATCATGGCTCAGTCGAAATGCCCTTGTCTGGGGATCACTGCTTATAGGAAAGGATTTAATGAGTGACTGCTGGTTGAAGATAGTTAGGATTGCAGACTGTGAAGTTTTTTAGTCAAACTGGTTGGTTAAAAAATTTGACAGTGGTACTTGTTCATCTTATCACTGTTTGATTGGAAGTTCACTGTGTGGCCAGAAAGTGACACACATTTAAAATTTCTGTTTGATTTTGAACGACGATGCTCTTGGGTTTCTTTCTAGAAACGTTTATGAAGCCGGATCGCTGAGCTCACAGGCGAAACTTCAACCAATTCTTAAGCAGATCATGGAAGATATTGTTGACCCAGCTCGACCTGATCTTGTCGACGTCCTTCATAAAGCGGTTGGCTTTGGGGAGATGCTGAAAAGTGGCTTTGGGTAAGTGATTCCTTGTGGAATATTTGTGTAAGATTTTCTGCAGAGTCGATCAATCAATTTTTATTCATTATGTCACAACAAGTGACATTTACAACATGTATGTTCAGAGGGCCCTTTTTTACGTGTAAATGGGTCATTTTGAGTCATTTTACTTGTCTTGCAAATGTTTTATTGGACATTATTTTTATGAAATTGTTGTTTTAAGTGTCGTCCATGACGCAATGTCATATTTGTTATGCTTGTAATGTATGTGCCTGCCTAACAACACAAATAGCAAGGTTAATGTGTTGTGACCTTTAGTAAGTTCTTAACTCACATTTGCTTCTCACATTAGATTATTATAATGCAATTTATTACCATGATAATCACAGCAATAATTGCAAATTTTTAAAATAAATTAACTGAGCTCAGAGAAACCATATACATGTGTAGCTGTGAAAGGTGAGTTTGGTTAAACAGATGAGTTTTAAACGTAGTTTTGAATGACGCTGGAGAACCAACAGTGCGTTTGGAATCAGTTACACTGTTAATAATTAATGTTGCTTGTTTACTTGAAGTCTCTTTCGGACGGTCAGTAAACCTCGACCGAGTGACCATCCTCTCGTTATTCTCTTCATCTTGGGTGGTGTTACGAGCACTGAAGTCCGACAGATCCGAGATGTTGTGTCGGCTGCCAAAAGCAGCATTCAGGTGAGCATTGTTTTACAACTCATTGTCCACTTGAATCACCTGTTTAATCCTGTAATGATGAGCTCTGCATTGTTTTCGTAATCACCTTTTAGCATAGATGTAAAAAAACGATGGAAACTGAATAAAAACCGAATAAAACATGGTTTTTTTTCGAAAAAATAAAAACGATAAAAAACGGAAACGGAAAATAATTTGACTTTGCTACATCTATAACCGCATTTTAAACTTGAAAACCGTGATTAGGAACCTACTACACGCAGTGGCGGCTCTACAGGGGAGGCCAGGGGGGCAGCTGCCCCCCTTGCTGAGCTCGTGCCCCCCCAGTTGCCCCCCCAGATTTTTGCGTCCAATTTATTGCAAAATGTGTTACATACTGCTTACTTATTTCAAGTTATTTGCTTAGACATAATTAAAGATTCACTTATTAATATTATATTTTCGCGTTAGTAATTATTACTCACACAACACTTACTTACTTGCTCATATATGATATATCTAGTCAATAATGGCATGCTCGTAAGTCTTTGGTATGAACTATGTATTTAGGATCGTTGGTTTATTTGCGTTAAAGCTCTTCCGGAAGTTCCGGTCATTGCGGTCAATCTTTCTTTCATGCGATTGATTCGCACGCGGTCGGTTACAGAACTTTCACGTGTTCGTTAAGAATAACTTAAAATGAGTGATATTAGACAAATGTTCAGTAAACCGAACAAGAGGGCTAGAAATGAAGACGAATCTGTGCCTAGGTTTAGCGTTACAAAGGAACCTTCTGCCGACATTTCATTAACTTTGGACTCTGTGGTGGTCACTTCAGAGAGCACGAGTTGCTCGATCGCGCTGTTGGACGATGAACTGCCCGACGATATCATAGATTTTGAATCGAATGTAGAAATTCTGGATGAATCTCAGGTGGGAAACTATATGTATAATGTGGTAATCGTTTTTTCATTTAAACGGACGAGCGGTGGTGCAGGTTCTCACTCGATCATTTCATTGCAAAATGAAGATGGCCGAGGCCATTAAACGGCCGCTACAGAAAATCGCTTTACCTTTATGTTAAATATAAATGTACACGCTTTTTATAGCAAAAGCTACTGTCAATCGAAATACTTAACTGTACCCCTTACTATAACTAACATTTGCCTTACTATTGTATGGCCTCGACGCTGACCTACACCACGCCTAAATAAAATTATAGTAATTAGGTAAGCTTATAATATAATCACTGACAGTTTGTAGGAGTTCTGCCATTTGAGGTTCCCCATATATGGAGTAGTCAGAATGTAATAATGTATACTTGAGGACCGGCAATCACGTGAGTTGTGGTTCGTTAGTATTTGAGATTTCAGGGCTGCCTGAAACATATCTGCGAAGTACCATGTCTGATGTTCGGTTAAGTAGTTTAGCAATGCTGTCAATTGAATCTGTTCGTGCAGAATCAATTAATATGGATGCTTTTGTGGACGAGTTTGATTCGAGGCACAACAATCGTAAACTTGCTCTTCATTAACTGTATGTACATGTATTGTGTCTAATTGATGTTTGAATTGTAAATTAAGTTATTCTGTTTTCAAAATTGATATTTATGTGTATAGCTTAAGGTTGTCGCTACCGTCGCTACGAAAGATAACTTTTCAGTGCCCTTCTGTGTGGATTCATGTATGTTGTGCAATAGGTTTTTATAGGCCAGGCTTTAAGCTGACCCCCCATAACGTCCCTTTGCCCCCCCATTGCCCCCCCTGTTGGAAAAACCTAGAGCCGCCACTGACTACACGCAGGCTATCTCTTAGATGAAGATGTTAAACGATGACTTTATTTAGCTGAATCCTTGAGAGTTGGCGGAAAACAAAAGGAATATCAGAAATAAATTAAATTAAGGAAAATAATAACAGAAAGTAAATGAACAAATAAGGTTAAAGAAAAAAAACAAAAAACGATAAAAAACTATGGGAAAAATAAAAAACGAAAAAGACCACTTTTTTAGAGAGAATAAAAATGGGAAAAAACGTTTTTTACAACTATGCCTTTTAGGACACTATCATAACTGTTGTAACTACCGTAATTATTTTAGCTGTTTGAATTATCGTTACAGCAACCCCTACCTGCCTCTTGCTAATAATCATATAAAGCATATTAAGCAATAATTTGGCCGAGAACAGTTGGTTAACACCCCCGAAATCAAATCCTGGCTTCGGCCTTGTAATGTATATACTAGGCCGGCCCTTAGCATACAGCCAAAAAATAAAAATCGTAAAATTTTGTCTGGCACCCTTTCAATCCATGCCAATTATAGAAATAACATTATGTTGAAAAGGATTTTGGAATTGCAAAACATTTAGGGGTGCCCCTGGAGCGCCGAAGTTTATTCTATGATACAAATTTGATCAATTGACTCATACAATTTCAACCAAACTATATTCAACACACTGTCACTAAGAATTTTACAAAGATGACTAAAATACACTCTAGTGATGCAACAATGCCAATGAAACAAGTGTTTACTGTTCAATTATAATTCAGGTATTGTTCACTGTTCAGCTGGTCACAGAAGTAAATGATTTCTTTTTGTACAGTCAGGGAACTGTCGTCGATGTTCACTGACAACCTGCAGGAGAAATTGAAGCTGATCCTCATCTTTTGTTAGCTTTTTATTTAAGTTCTGGATGAGTGCCACACCTCGTTCAGCTCTATCATTGACAACAGCCAACCCTTTGAGTACTGCTTGTGTTTCTCGACATGCTTCATGCTCTTCCCAAAGAGCAGGATCTTTGGAAAGCATCATCTCAGATAGTCCATGCAGACCAAGCACCAGGAACAGTTTCTTGGAGTTGGTTGTACAGAATTGTTCCAGACCACTGGTGCCAAGAAATGCATCTGACTTCACTCTGGGTCGCTTAGGCGGATGATCTGGGACTACTTCCATGGCAGCGATCATTAGCTTATTGGAGTCATTGGATACCCTTGAATCAAAAAGAGTAAGCCCAATAAGCTCTTCAGACAAATACAAGAGATGAAGCCTTAGCTTCTTGCTTGTAGCAGAAGAAATTGTAGTATGTGGATGTGAGAAGGTTTGCCATGAGAGTGAAGTCATTCAGAGGAGCCTCCACAGCAATTGGCGCAGTTATCCAGGCTTTCAGGTAGACAACAACTGAAAAGATGGCAATATCAGGAATGCTGCGTTCTTCTGCAGCAGTCTTCTTGACCTGAGCACGAAAAAGCCACATCTTTATGGTATAGAAGATTTTTGCCATCCATCGTGCCCGGTGCATAGCGCCAAGTGGTCGAAACCGAATTCCACGAGTAGGAACACCTCCAAGAAAGACAACCGAGAGCTCGAGAAATTCCTTGTACTCGTCTCGTAGCTGTGCAGTTGCTAAATGTCTATGAGCAAACTCCAAGATATCAGAACGGTGTGGGGTCACCAATGATTCCACCAAATGATCTGACGAGGCTACCTGGAATTTGTCGCTTTCAATGAATTTCCAATGGTCTCGAAACCTCTTGAAAAGAAGAACATCATGTCCAGTAGAAGTTCCAATGGAAGTTTTTCGAATACAGCCCCATCAATTATTTCCATAACATGGTGTCGACATGCCAGAAAAAGGAGATCTTTATTCAATTCTTGCTCTATTAGGAAACATGCACCTGAGTGATGACCTGTGTTGCTGGCTTTGGTGTCAAAGCACAAAGCAAGCATTCTTTTTTGCGCATCTGTTCCACTTCCTTCCGTCTCTGTGCACGCTGTCTTCGACGCATATCCACCATGTATGTCAGCTGCACCAACTGAACCTGGACGTCCCTTCTGCATTTGAGAGAGTAGAAAGTCTCTGTCTCTAAGAGTGGAGATCATTGTGAGAGCGTCTGCATGGGCAATATCAAACAGGTCATCTAGTCTCTCAATAAATTTATCCTCCTTAATCTTGTGAGCTGTAGCTGTTCGGTGTCTATGCTTTTGAAGTCCTTTCCATTCCACGAACACTTGTCAATATATACAATGCTTTTTACCTCTTACAGGTATACCAGCTCGGTTCCAACATATAGTGACTTTTTCTATAGCCTGTTGACTGGAATAACGGACTGTCTGCTTGCCAACTTTGAGTAGATGCATGAAGTATCCAAAAGTTTGACTATACGATGGCAACTTTGCTCGACGAATTTCAGGCTCATAAGAGCCTGAAATTCGTGAGGCAACTCCTTGCAAAGAGACATTGTGGAAGGCAAAATGGAAGGGAAGAGGGGAAGAGGAAGACCTAGGGAAAAGTTCTTGGACTGGATGATGGAGGATGGATATGGAAAACTAAAAGAAAAAGCACAACATCGAGAAGACTGGCGTCGTTGGGCATCTGGACCTGCCGAGAGGCAGCTTACCTAAAGAAGAGAAGAGCCAAGTAGATAGACACTTGTTTTCCCTTGCGTTTGCATAATTAACTATAAATAATTATTTGTAATATTTCATATTTACTATGTCTGACAATGTAGGCCTATGTTTCCAATAGTAGACTAAAATCAAACGTCTTCCCTTGTATTAAACAACTCTTCAAAAAATATTGCCACCTTTTTCAACCAGACAACAAACGTTAATCAAACATATATTTGAAATTGTACAGTAAAATTTTAGAGCTCACGTAATTTTAATAAGTAAGTAAGTACTAAATATTAAATGTTGATGCATTGCAAACATTAGTAGGTCGACAGAATGTATTAAAGCACTGAAAATGTCAGTTTGCGATTCCAATGATAATTTGGAAGTTTACTCATACATTATTGAAACTTGAGAGCTCGGGGGGCACACCTAAATATTGCCCTATTGCAAAGATTTTTTGCACAAATTATTTTCTTCATAATTGAAATAGATTGGAGGGGTGCCAGTTGATTATTTTTAACTTTCATTTTTAAGGGCCGGCCTAGTATATACGTACTTACCTACTTAACTGCCGTAGTTATTGTAGCTGAACATTGTAATTGTAACTGTTGTAACTTTGTGATGACAGGTGTTGGTGGGTAGTACGCGTCTAGTCAGTCCATCAGATGTCTTGCGAATGACCCTCTTTCAAGACAATCTCCTTGCTGGCGCTGATTGATCATGATAGACTTCAATGGACATTATTTGTAGATTGGTCTTTGGACATAATTTCAATGGACATAATTTGTAGATTGGTCTTTGACAGGATGTGGCTTTCTCCAAAGTATTGCTGCGATGGGTGGAGGTTTAAGAAATTATGAGAACTTAAATCTGAATGAATTAAAGAATACTGGAAGTTTGGTACGAAGTTATGTTGCAATTTATGCAGGTGATCGTTATTGTGGCCACTGGCTGTTGAGCAATGTCTGTTAATAGATGGATTTAACTGTGATGTTCATGTCTGGTGTTGTAGATCTATTGTCATAATACTTTTTTAGGCAGTGATACAATATAAATTTTAGGAGAATCTGCTTTTGCGATCGAGAACCTTACTTAAATAGTGGAAGGATGACAGATTATATATTTTGTGCAGTTTGTGTGATGGGTGGGTATGGTATATTTTAGCATTCGTGAAACACGTGTATTAGTCGTGTAATCTTATTAAAGTTATGTTGAAGGGTCTAACAAATAACCATGTTCATTACTTCACCTGTGCAGAAATTGTTGAACAATACAAAAATTTAATTACAAACCTCTATTTGCAATTTTTTTTAACCGGTTCATTTTGTGCTGCTATTTCTTTCATTCTGTAGACTTACGATGTATATTTGGTCACACACTCTTAAACCGTTTGTATGCGTACTTGAAATCGTTGTCACAGATTTTAATTAGCACATCATGAAGGGGTGCTAATTAAATCGAAGGTTCATTGCATCTGTGACTGACGAAATTTGCATTGAGGAATTTGTGGGCAGGAAGTCCGCCGAGGTGCCGGACAACTGTGCAGGGGCCGGCGATTTTAGGGTAGGCCCACAAGGATGGGTAGTTACATATTGCAGTGTTTATAATTTATGCCTTTTTAAGTATCACATCGCCCTACCACATTCATGGGCGTCCGCAGAGGGGCGCAAGGGGGCGCACTTGCGACCCTCTGGATTTTTCGCATAGTTGCACATAAATTTAGATGATTTGGTTGTGGTTGTTACAACGCGATTTTCAATGTGATTATCGATTCGTTCTACAAGTTGAACCTATATGTCACCCACTCCTTATATCCGAGCGTTGACCTCACCAGTCTCTTCGGTAGCTTCTATATTTCCTCAGTGGCCTAAACCTACCCCTACTGATTTAACTGATTCGAATCTACTGTCTAGGTAAAGTTCTACAGTAATTCCTTATTCTACTTCAACGACAACGATGATAGGTTTTCCAAAGTATATTATCATCAACTTCAACATAAAACGTAACAGCAGCAAACAACACGATAATGTCTATCCTTGCATTATCATAGCAACAACGTCTCTCCTCTACGACAACTAATCAACTACTACTACAGTTATCACAGCCTAAACTAAAAACTCATTCCTCAGACGCTCATTCCTTCTCTCAATCCGCCGTCTTCCAGACAGTGGTTCAGACACTCGGCCAGACAGTCGTCTCAAAACCCGCGCCCAAACGCACCTGTGCACTTTGGCCCGTTTCGTCGCTGGCGTACACGCGACCGACCGGCCGCTGTACTAGGCCTACATAAAATACGCTTACATTACCTCTTTCCTTTCTTTTAAAGAGAGCTAATTATCTTTAAAAATTAGCGAACGTCCATTAATTATACAATACCAACAATTCTTACACTAAATGCATCATAAAATATCTTACACTACAATCTAGATAAACAGTCAGCTACTACATTCAGCTTTCCTTTCTTATAGTTCAACAGAATGTCAAAATTTTGTAATGATAAAGACCATCTGACTAACTTAGCAGATTTCGACATTGATTCAGTCAAATAAACTAAAGGATTGTGATCTGTAAACACATTAATCTTAGAAATTATTATTGGTTCTTTCAATTTGTTTAAAGCCCATATGATTGCATAGGCTTCCTTCTCAATCGTCGCCCATCTCCTCTGTGTATCTGTCAGTTTCTGACTGAAAAATGAAACGGGACGTTCTATCCCTTCACTGTCCACCTGTGACAATCCCGCTCCCACAGTAAAATCTCTGTTAACACAATACAAATTAAATGGTTTACCAACCTCAAACATATATAAAATCACATTATGCAATCAGATCTGTTTCAGAAACAATTCTAAATGTCTTACAAGAATGTCCATTCAAATGATTAGGACAATTATCAAAATGTACTTCAATATCCTTTCATACGGTTAATTGCATACAGTATTTGATTAGACATTTTGATCGCTAAAGCGCTCATTGGTTTATCATCCACTTGAAGTGATTTCTGTTTCGTCTCTGAATACTCGTCTTTCAGCGGTATTTCTACCACTGATCCGAATTCGTCGTCCTCTTCCTCGATAAGACCACACGATAATGTTTTTGTGATGAACTTTCTCATTCGGTTGGCATGAACGATTCGTCGACCATGTTCCTTCATGTCCACGAGATATGAATATTTGGATCTTCTTTGTAGAACCGTATATGGACCATGCCATCGTGAGATCAATCTGTTGGTTGACGTTGGATGTAGTACGTCGACGCGTTCTCCAAGTTCGAATTCTTTATATTTTGCTTTCTTGTTGTATTGGCTGGCACATCGTTCTTGCTTCTCCAATTTCTTTGCATCCTCCAATTGTCTTTCATCATTCGTATCCTCCATAAACAATTCTCTCATACTCTCGCCAATTTCCATATCGCTCTCCGAATCTTCACTATCATTTCGTTCACATGCAGCCATCTCTTCTTCATTTTCATTGTTCTCGGATGTTGTTCCTTCTTTTTCTTTTTCATCTTCGCTTTCAGTGTCTTCGTCTAGCAGGCTTTCATTTAGCTGTTCCTCTTCTTCGTCTTCGACTTCTGTTCTCCGACTCCTTGCTCTTGTAGTCACCTGCGCCTGTAGTTCTCCTTGCAATACACTGATTGAGGGAATCTCTTTCAGTTCTGCAATTATCTCTGGATGTAGCAGGAACCTTTCTTTGTTTTCTTTACACAGTTCTGCTGGAATGCTGGCACACACCAACGTTGAGTATGGCGCAATATTTATTTTTCTGTCCATCAGATCTTCTCCTACTGTCTGACCACCCATTCTCACATCAATCTTCACTAACTTAGCTGGAATAGGCTCTCCAGCCACACATTGCAAATGTACTCTGCCAATCTCTTCCACTATCGCTCCTTTCAGTAGTTCCTCGTTGATTACTGGTATCTCTGTTCCAGAGTCAACCAATGCTTTAACTTGCACAGGACGACCACTGTTATTATTTCCACGTATTTCTACCGTCACATGCTGCAATGCAATCTTCTTTATAAGTGAAAAATCATCTTTACTTTGTATTATAAACCGTGGTGTACATTTCATCACCGACTTCACTTCCGTTTCTCGGTTGTATTGTTCTTCCCAACCAGGAGGTGCATTTATCACTTGGATCTGGTTTACTCTCAAATTCTCTGCACTCCTACTAAAGTTGTTTCTCAGATTTGTCGCTCCTGGTGCTTGACAATTTTTTATCAAATGCTGATCTGACTGACAGTTGTGGCAACGTTTCTTGACGAAACCTCTTTGCTCGTTGTTCTCCCACTTGCGGTTCGGAGAGTACGATGCATTGCCTTCTTTTGGGTTTCCCAATGGTGGAGTTCGATTGTAGGCTTGTCTATCCCACGTTGACTGTTTTTTATCTTGCCACCACGGCTTTCCAGAGAAATTATCTTTCTTTACATCATTACTTTTGGCTTGGCTTCCAGTTTCTTCGGCAGTGCTGTTCCACTTGGTCTGCTTTGGATTATTGACCCATGCGTCATATTTCGGTTTTTCTTGAAATATTACACCAATTCGATTGTTCACATGTATGTCTGCAAGGTCTGCCACATTACTAGCTTCTAAACATTCTGTACCCTCTTTCGATAAGACAAACTGTAGTGGACCTGGTGGTAAACATTCTTTCAGCTTATCCGCCACTAACAAATCAAACAGCTTCTCGTAGTCTTTGTCCACTCGTCTACTTCGGACATAATAATTCAACAGGTTCTTCAGCCTAGCCGTGAACATCGTATACGTTTCTTCGGCTGTCTTCTTGGCATCTGCAAACCTGGACCTGTACTCACGAGCTGTTAACTTGAATTCCTTCAACAAGTGCTCTTTCACTGCATCGTATTTATCTAAATTCTCAAATGATAATCGATTCAATACCGTTCGTGCTCTCGGGGTCATCAATGGCAACAACAATTTCACCCAGTACTGCTTTTCCACAGCGAAGCTATTGAATGCATTCTCCACGGTCTCAAAATATAATGGCACTTCCATCATATCATACGGCATCTTAGGCAATACATGCTTCATTGCGTCACCTATCTTCTTAATCTTGGACACCATTGTCTCACTTTCTCTGAGCCTAATCTGTTCTGACACTTCTCGGCTCTTACGATCATCTTCGTCTCTCTTCTTCAGTCGATCTTGATCTTCGATTCTCCGCAGTTCTTCTTGTTCTATCTTCTGCTGCAACAGTTCTAACTGCTTTCTGCGTTCTTCTTTTTCAATGGCCATTTCTTTAAGTTGAGCCTCCTTGATAGCAAGTTTCTTTTGTTCTAACTGCATCTGCTCTTCTCTTTCTCTTTCTGCTTTTTCCAAATTGTCTTTTCCGGCTTGAAATTCTTCCTGACGAATTTCTTCTGCTCTCTCCAGTTCTTGTAAACGCATCTTTTCTTTTTCTTCCTCGCGAGCCTTTTTGTCCTCAATCTGCTGCTTTCGTATTTCTTCATCGCTTTTTCTTGCTTTTTCGTACTCTATCATTAACTCCGTCCTTCTCCGTTCTGCTTCATCACGATCGAGTCTCATTTGTTCTAGTTGTATCTGGAACTGCTGCCTCTGCATGTCTATCTCTTGTTGTCGCAGCCTGTCTGCTCTTTCTATTCGCTCTTTCTCGTCTTGACGACGCTGCTCCTCTTTCTCTTTCTTTTCTTGTTTACGTTCTTTCTCGTCTTGTCTGCGTCGTTCTTCCTCTTGTCTACGCTGTTCCTCTCTCATCATCATGAATTGCAGCAACGCCTCCGTAGACATCGGTGCCTCAGGCTTCTCCACTGGCTTCTCCGCAACGCCTCCGACAGCACCTTCTTCTTCTTCTTCTTTCTTAGCCCAAACCTCGGCTAAATTTCTCATCAATTCTTCCCTAGACATCTGTTCGACTTCTTCTGCGTCTAGATCTGCTTCAATTAACAGTTTTATCAGTCTATCAGTAGACATTTTCTTAATATTTGCTTGCTTTTTCTCCGTAAGTTTCTCCATCTTACTTCTTTACTTGTTGTTTCTTACTTCTTTACTTCAATTCTTATTGCTCCTTTAGCAGACAAGCAAGTTTTTCCTACCTTTCCGTCCGTTGAGTTGTCGTTTCTCACCGTCGTATATATGATCGATGAACTGTTGATCAGGCTGCTTCTCACGGTAGAAGTTCGTCGAAGAATTTCGAAGAACGGACACTGTGAAATGTTCCTTCGATAAGATCCCAGATATCGTTCCTTGGATATAATAATCAGCATCCGTAGCATCGATAAAAACCCAGATATCGTTCCTTCCGTATTCTCAGGTGAGAATACCAGCGTGTGAAGATAAGCAAAACACAGCGTCAGAAGATCAGAAAATCAATATTCCAAATCCACGTGTAAATGTAGATCGTCAAACAACGTTTGTAAATTCGTGTCCAAACTTTCGCAAATTCGTATCCCACCGTGCTGCACCAAATGTCACCCACTCCTTATATCCGAGCGTTGACCTCACCAGTCTCTTCGGTAGCTTCTATATTTCCTCAGTGGCCTAAACCTACCCCTACTGATTTAACTGATTCGAATCTACTGTCTAGGTAAAGTTCTACAGTAATTCCTTATTCTACTTCAACGACAACGATGATAGGTTTTCCAAAGTATATTATCATCAACTTCAACATAAAACGTAACAGCAGCAAACAACACGATAATGTCTATCCTTGCATTATCATAGCAACAACGTCTCTCCTCTACGACAACTAATCAACTACTACTACAGTTATCACAGCCTAAACTAAAAACTCATTCCTCAGACGCTCATTCCTTCTCTCAATCCGCCGTCTTCCAGACAGTGGTTCAGACACTCGGCCAGACAGTCGTCTCAAAACCCGCGCCCAAACGCACCTGTGCACTTTGGCCCGTTTCGTCGCTGGCGTACACGCGACCGACCGGCCGCTGTACTAGGCCTACATAAAATACGCTTACACTATAATTATATCTTTCTTTGGGCGCATAACGTACAGGTAGGCTATATAGGATTCTCTCGTGGTGATATGAAAATTCAAACTGTCACCCATTAAATTTAGACCATGTGACAATTATTTAAACGTTTGCGCCCCCCTAGAAAAATTCCTGCGGACGCCCATGACCACATTCAGTTCAAACTCAACAGTATCGTCTGAATAAAATCATTATTTTATCTATAGTTAATAATTATTATAGTTAAAATTAGATAAATAAAAATAATGCATAAGAAGGTTCTCTGAATGAGGCCTAGCTTGACCGCGGTTTCATCTTCTCTCTGGTGCAAGGTGTAACCCCCCCCCCCTCCCCTCACCCCAACCCTCTTTATGGACACAATTTAATCTGCAGAAGACGTTCGTATGTCTCTCTCGTGTCTAGTTTAATTGTTGTCATAGAAGAGCTATATAAATCGTCGCAGTTTGAGGTAGACATCACGTGATTTTTTAGCTCATGAGTTTTTATTTATATGGGAGGCAGTCATCACGTGATCGTCAGTCTTTCGCTCGAGCGAAGTTTCAGCTGAAGATCTTCGGTGTGCTTAAGCGCTTCCTTCAGCTGGCGATTAAGCGCTTTCTCCGACAGCTTCCACATGTGCAGCAGTTCCTCCTTCGTCAGATATTTCAGCGTCTTACTTAGATCTCTTCCACCGTTTCCAGGTCGTCTGCTCCCATGTGCATCCCCCGCCCTTGTCGCTGTCCTTCGGGGGACGTCCACTGTCCGCCGTCTGCTGAGGACGTCCTTGTCCCTCCTATCCGCTGCGTCCTGGTGACTGCGAACGGGCAGCGAGGCCTTTCGTTCGACCAGGTCGCGGTGGTGTTGACCAGACGTGAACTCGGAAGTGGTGGTAGTACCACTTCGACGGAAGTACGGCGCGATGTACTTCCGGTAGATGTCGCCGTTTGGAGAGAGAACGACGGCGCCGTTAGGAGGGGGATGTCTGGCCACCACCAGACACTTCGCATCTGTCGTTTTTGACCCACTGTCCATCGACAGACGCCGGTGATCCCCTCTGGACGCTTCGCCGCCGCCTCCGCTGGGATCGCAGTCCACTGTCCTCTGCCTGCGAAGTCCTGGCGACCAGGACTGACTCGTGTACCGTCCCTTCGACAGGGCATGGTTGTCGCCGATGAAGGGCAAGGCCACCTGGACCCCCGCCGTCTGTCGATTAGTGTCTGGTGGTGTGTCACCGTCTTCGTCGATCGTCGAGTGGTGGTTGGTGCGACTCCAGAGCTGCTTCGGTCGCCGAGGAAGGCGTCCTCGGTCCCGTTCCAAGCGGTGCAGCTGGAGTCGAGGAGGAGGACCCTGGGAGGAGGGAGTGGTCGCTGCTGGGACGTCGTCGTCTGCGGTGGTCGAGGCAGGGGTGGTTGGGCTGGTAGGGGTGCTTTCACTGAAGGGGGACGTTGGACTGGAAGGGGTGGTGGGGCTGACGGGGGTTGTGGCATTCGTTTGCGTCTGTGACTCGCATGGTTCACCGGTGGATGACGGTTGGCCGTGGTGCAGAGATTCCGTTGAGAGAGCGCACGCCAAACCTGACTTACGACCGGCGGCATTCTCGCTCGGCAACGTCTTCCTGGATGTGTGAAACAAACAAACTTTTTGTTGAATGGATAATTAATTATAGCGTCTTAATTCTTAGACACTAGAATGGCATTCAATGAAAGCTAGGATCGGTGAGCTGCTTACCATCCAAAGCGAACTTTAAATGATTCTAAGAGGATATATAGCGTAATAGGCCTATAGCTTGCATATCTTGTGAACCATTGAAATCCCTGGAAGTTACATACCGGTACCGTAGTCGTTATGCTTATAATTAATTATTGCTATGCATTGCTATGCTAAGCTTTATTCAGTTCTTCTTTGTTTTGCTAAATTTATATTAATTAGGCCTTGAACGGGCCACGTGAGTGAAGTAACCTATAACTAAGACAGTAGGCCTATTTCTTTTTCTTTAACCATCAGCTGTAAGACACCCTCTGGTACATGTGTCAGTGTTTAAGCCTAAATCTATGCCTTGATATCTGATCACTTTTTTTAGTCCTTCTCTTCAGAATTCCACAACACAGAAGCACAAACAGGTTTTGCATATAACTGCATGTGTTAAATAGCCTATGATATACAAGACCTGTCCGGTCTGTGGGGGAAATATCAGTCCTGGGGAACCTCAATTTTCCCCTCTGCAAGGTCCCCCCAGAGACGTCTAGACCATCAAACACTCCACATGTGTAGGCCCTATTATTATAGAAACAATAAATGATAGTATTGCTCAATGTAATTCACCATTTCAGTTGTTCGACAACGTTGAACAGATTCTTCCTATTTCTGGCAATTTTCTCTTGCTGAAAAAGAAACAACAGCAATAATTTAAACGTTTCTCAGATCACTCTGAAGGCAATCAAGAAAATGCTAAGCTCCTGCTATTAGCCGATCTCTTAATTATTATCCCCGATAAACATTGCACCGAGTCATGGGATCATGGGGATACTAAGTTGGATTATAATGATGATCTTCAGAGAATGGTTTGCGAAGCAGACCTTGACATACAGGCCTAGACCAAATAGATTGGAAACATCAACAGCACCATTAGTGCGACGTCACTTCCATTTATATGATACAGATCTACTAGGCCTATTATAGAAGATCATTTTGAGAATCCATTGTGACATCACTTCAATTATGGTACAGATCTACTACCGGTATTATAGAAGTTCATTTTGAGAATGCGGAACTAGGTCAATTGTGACGTCACTCCGATTATGATACAGATCTGATTATAGAAGTTCATTTTGAGAATACAAGACTATCGAGGCCTATTGTGACGTCACTTCTATTATGATGCTGATACAAAGTCATATTCAATATTATTCGTTTTGAAAATATATGAATTGGGCCTATTGTGACGTCACTTCCCTTATTATACAAGTCTACTATTGTAGAAGAACATTTTGAGAACAGGCCTGTGTGAACTATTCCTATTGTGACGTCACATCGGTAATGATACGGACCTGTTAATACAGAAGTACATTTTGAGAATACAAACTGGGCTCATTGTGACGTTACATCGATTGTAATACAGATCTACTAATATAGAAGTTCACTTAGTTCATTTGAGAATGTATACGGTAAAGTTGGGTAAACTAGGTCTATTCGCTATTATGACGTCACTTCGATTATGGTACAAACCAACTACCATGGTAGGCTGGTATTGTGCAAGTTCATTTCGAGAATATAAACAAGGCCTATAATAGGCCTAATAAAAAATAGAAAACAGAAGAAAAAACTGGAAGAATTACGCATGTGTCTTTTCTATCTCATAATGATTGGTTTCTTAATGGATTCGATTATGCCATCCATCTCTAAGACTGCTACGCAGACGAAAGGAAATTGAAGCGTTACAGCTTATAATGGACAGAGTCGATTAATGCGATCGAAACATTGGCGTGTGAAGTCGAATGGCGACCGGAATTTCTCAGTCTTCAGAAGAATTATTATCTGGCGCTATAGCAAGTGTTAACTCTCTGGATTCCAACTCATCATCCGCATGTCGACGGATCGATCAATGGAAAAATAGTCTGAGTAGCCTAGCTCGTGTTAGGTGTGTTCTGTTGGATAGGCCTGCGTACTATACTGTGATTTGTCGCATTAAAACAGTTAGGCCTAATCTGACTACATTTGGATTAGCCTACTTGTTCGACTCCATTCTCCCTTTTATACGATTGGCTGTCTGTCCATGTCTTTCTAAGCCTTTGTCTGAATCGATATAATTATATACATGCATATATATATATATATATATATATATATATATATATATATATATATATATATATATATAATCATGTCTGAATCTGTCTGTCTTCTCATTCAATTTATTCCAATGCTTGTGATGTGTGTCGCAATCTCTCGATGTATGCGTACATCCGCCTCTCGATACGTGTGCCTCTCTTTCCCGTTCCTGCGCTGCATTCATAAGTCCGCCAATCACGCAGCAGTCATCACTACGTCATCGGGCGTCACCATAGTAACGCCAGCAGACGGGCAATATTCTCGTTAAGCGCGTACAAGACATTGGCGGGCCTTGCCGTTCTGATTTATCTAGAGGTGATGTCCCTTGGGGGAAGGAAAGGTGGACCCTCGGGTCTCCCAACAGACGACCCTGCATGCTGTGTTCGCCATGACACGAATTTGATCATTTTGATTAATCGCCACAAGGGTTAACCAGATTAACGCTTCCCTCCCTTGGCGTGCATTTCATTTACATGAAGCCGTCGCTTATAACGGTAGGCTATTCTACAGCGAACATGGATTTTTCCGCTGTGTAAAGGCAAATGAAAATATTCTGTTGCTCGATATCTTGGTTGTGATAATACTTCTACCGACGGCATAATATGTGAACATTAGTCATCTGGTGGTCTTTGCCGGTGGACCTTTGCTGATTGCAACCATAGCCTAATTATCACCCAGGCTGTTCTGTCTTTAGCATTTCTTCATGCTTCCTTCAATGCTGAATGAAGGCCGAATTTCAAGGTTGTCCATGGTTCTAGTCTAAGTAGTCTCAGAAGCCATCTCAATTCTTTCGGGGTCGTTGTTGTCTGTAGGACTTTATTAATGGTCATCTTATTCGTATTGCTGCCCTTATTCGTATTGCTGTCCTTATTCGTATTGCTGTCCTTATTCGTATTGCTGTCCTTATTCGTATTGCTGTCCTTATTCGTAGGCCTATTGCTGTTCTTATTCGTATCATAGTCACTAGGCCTATGTAGAGCTATTGCCGATAATTATGAATATCGATACCGGTATAATATTATAATCATAGGCTATAGGCCTGTATATATAATTATATGAATATCAGTTTCGTTGTTGACATGACTGGCACAGAGCTCTATGACATGACTAATACTATAGTAGGCCTATATATAGGGCCTATCTGCAGTTACTGTGATGTTAATGCAATAAGAGAATGTGCTGGTGCCGTAGGTTTATTATGTTTGTACGATTATTATTATCCATCTCGATGAATTAAACTGCAGACTTTGTTAATTCAAATTGCTCCATTAGTTGGAAACAAATACGAGTGACTAGCCTGAGCGATGTTGGAAATGTCAATCAAAAAGAATAGATAGCCTATTAGATAGGCCTACACGTATGATATGGTAGATTGTAAAAATCAAGAAATCGAACCTTTCGGACGCTTTTCTGAAAGAGTTTCGTGAAGTCTCGATTCTTCATGACTTCAATCATTTCTCTGGCTGAGTGATGAGGCGAAACCAACTGCTCGCTTGTAATTATGCGATGAAGTCTCTGTGTACATAATAACAGCAGGACATCGTATATGCACGAAGGACCATTTCATTTTTATCGTTGTGTACATTGACATCTAGATGTACACGAATCATACGAATGTCTGTCATGTTTGAGAAGACTTAATTAACACATTGCGCAATTTAAGTAACTCACAAAAACACTGCACTAACGACTAATAGTTTTAGACGAGTTTGTTTTAAGAAAGATAGACAGCAAATCTGTGTTGCTATATATATATATATATATATATATATATATATATATTTACACATACAATGTATAGTCAATGGATGCAATATTTAAGCACCGTTCGGGTCAATAGCCTACAGTACAGAGGAACACCATGTAGGTTTGAAGTAGACAGACACAGAGAGACAGAGACAGAGCAGAGGGAGCAGAGAGAGACAGACAGACAGAAACAGAAACAAACAGACAGACAGAGATATACAGACATACATAATTATTATGTACCCACAGAGATACAAAGCAGGAGAGAAGTGTTTGAAGGTCGTTGGTTTGAATACCTTTGTTGATGTGGGATGTTTGCCGATGTTAATAGCAAGGTACAACATATGTACATAGTTGATGTGTACATGTAAAATGTATATGGACCTGAGGGAGAAAAGTTACAGCTTCGACTCCTTTCTTCTATTGCCTTAGTCGGATTCTTCGTCTACTCTTTCCTCTTCTATATTTTTCTTTTTTTAGTCGCCTCTTCAGCAGTTATCACCGTCTATATATGAGCCACCAGGTCGCACACAAGATGGCTTAGCAAAGCAAAGCCCTAACATTACATCCTGTCATCCTGAAGCTACATGTACTTAGTTCTTTTTATGAGTTCCACGGCTCTGTCCAGGGAACCATTACTGTCGTCCGTGGTTTATGCTTATGTGTCTCGCGAAAACTGATTTACGAATCACATAATGTGGCTGCATAAGTTTCTGATTGCATGATGTCTGATTAGCGCCAGCCCAAACCTATAAGATGGCTTGCTGTCGAAAAGTCATTTAAAAATGGGGAAATGACCATGAAAGCAATGTTTCTACAGAGCTGCTTTAATCCTCGATCAAAGCATGGCTTTTAAAAAGAATTACTAAAACTGTACTTCCCCTTCCCTCCCTTCCATCCTCCATTGTAAATTACTTCCAATCGGAGGACAATGACCTTTTAGAAAGTATTTTTAACTGCACAGAAGTTTAGCGACATGATCCTATTTTTCAAGTAACGACAAGAAACCTGACAAATTATTCGCCTGTCAGGCATTATACTCAGAGCCGAAACTGGTAAAAAAATAATATTATTGTTTAGTTGACAATGTCGGGTGCGCACTGTGCAGTGAACGTATCGGGAGTGTGCAGTGTGTGGTAAGAATTTTTAAGAAGTTAGCTAGGCTAAGTCAACTAATTTCTGGTGATTAGCCTACCAAGGATTTTATTCTAACAAAATTTCCTCACCAGCACCAATAAAGTACAATTGACAGTGTGATAAACAACCGTGCTCAGTGATAAACCAGACGGTCTGAAATGGAACGCCCTTCCCAGAACGCTCTGTGACGCAAGTTCTATAAAAAATTAAAATCTATAGCTTCTATACACTAACCTAAAGCTGTTCTTTTTGGTCGTTTACTGGAGTCGGAAATAGTATTCCTGAGTCCCGACTTAACCCTTAAAGCGGTGCTATATAAATCCATTCAATGACAGAGAGAAAAGAGACACAGACAGACAGAGACAGAGACAGAGAGAATTGAACTAATGAAACTCAAGAGTATAATTGTGTTTCTTAGGCATGGCCATTGGCCATCTTGCAAATGAAGTTCGCTGTCGTTATGACAGATGGCCGGTTATTTCTTCTTGTATTGATGTTTTCTGTGCTGAGAGACTTTTATCTGAATCACTGTTGCAACGTCTTTTTTGATCGTGCCGTACAGTCGTTATAAATAGCACATCTGATCCTTAGCGAATAGATCGATCAACACACTTCCTTCTGTCTGCCTGTCTGTCTGTCTGTCTCTGTCTGTCTGTCTGTCTCTCTCTATCTCTCTGCCATCATGCATATCTGCAGGCGTTGTCTACGCTGGCTCCCTGTCTGAGTAGCCGACATTGCTCCATCTATGACGTTGTCGAGGCTGATGCCTTGCCTATAACAGCCGACCTCGTTCCATCTTTGGCATGTACTCTGGTTTCATGTCTGACAGCCTACCTCGCTCCAAACTCGGAATTTTTCTCTGCATATGCACCGGAGTATATAATTTATGTAATATATACAGCGATTATAATCATAATTTTCATGTATATGCCTATATTTATATATACTGTACATATAGGTTATATATTTGCATGACTACCAAATGCAAGACTAGTAGTCCAGTGAATAATGCTATCGAATATGACGGAGCTTTTCCGTTACCCTACCAAGAAGCGTCTTTCTGTTCTTTCTGATCAGTCTAAAGTCATTACTTTCTCAGCTTAAACCTTAACTTTTCAAATTGACTGCCAATCATTATAGTCTGCTGCCACATTGGTCTTAGCCGACTAAACTTCCGGCTACTGATTTCATTGCAACCTGCTTTTGGCTGTATACTCTGTGCATAGAGGAGGCTTCGTAAAGTAATAGATTAAGCAATAATCATGCTATTATAATTGCCGGATATTGACAGTTCTAGCCATCACATAATGTCCACATCCTCCAGAACGAATTTTAAAACGCTAAGGGATTAGGTCCCATAGCTATACAGATGCTAAAAGTAGAAGTAATTATGGTGATAATAATGATGATGATGATGATGGTGGTGGTGGTGATAATATTGATGATTATAGCAGTAATACTATAGTAGCTTGGCAGTAGTTATAGATGCTGTAGTAGTAGTAGCAGCAGCAGTAGCAGCAGAGCAGCAGCAGCAGCAGCCGCAGTAGTAGTAGTAGTAGTAGCAGTAGCAGCAGCAGTAGTAGCAGTAGGCCTAGTCGGCCTAGTAGTAGTAGCAGTAGTAGCAGTAGTAGTACATGTAGTAGCAGCAGTATCAGCAGCAGTAGCAGCAGCAGTTCTTGTTGCTGCTGCTGTTTGACGAAATAGACACTAACGAGAAAAACGCGCTGTACAAATTTTCAAACATAGTCATATGCAATTATGCACCGTGTAATAATTATCTGCTTTGTCTGTGATTTGTGACCGTGAGTCATGACACTAGGAAGCTTTTAATCTTAACACAGCCATAATTAATGAGAAAAGTTGATCGAAGTTTAAACGGATGTTGTCTGCAAGCGAGGAAAGCCTTCCCAGAATCCACTGAGCCTTCTCTACGACCTGCGTATACATATATAGTTTAACGTCTGAAGTATTCGTGTGGCATATTGATGAATGGACGAACAAATTGATGGATGGATGAACTGATTAATGTCTTTCCACAACGAAGACGTCTTCATGGCTTCTTGTAATAATGAACTGATGTCGTAGGTTGCTAGGCAACGTAGCCATAAAATTGGACCAGCCACATGAAAGCTGTTACGCGGCGATGATAACGTTACGTTTATGCCGGTGAGTAGCGTATACTTTGTCCCGCAGAATGAATGGACCACACTGAGGCTGGAACATTGCTTGAAATGCATCACTGGTAACACTTGTCACAGCCGTTGCTGGCTGCAAGATTTGTCTCTTTTTACTTGCCGTGTTTTATTATGCATGTAAACCAGAGTTCGGTGCGTCAGCTCGTACAATAAAGAATCTACTTGGCAAGTACTTGCTTACGTACTTCGATTCAGTACACAATTGGATGTGTAGGCCTATAAGCGCTCGTGAATAAGCTGGTGTCCCGCGCTTGACTTTCAAGTAGCCTAACGCTTTAGAAATTTGGAGATTACGATTACGATTACGATTACGTATAGGCCTAGTTAAGACATTTGTTGTCTGATTCTCGCCACTGTAATTAAAATCATGGATTCGTCCAAACGAGGGGTTTCAGGTTGCTAACTAGACAGTAAACGACAGAAGAATCAATGTGTCGCTGCTTTACGAACAATTTCCGGATGCTATAATATATCATCATAATATATCATGAGGTTCTTTTATTATAAGAACTTCATTCTCTGTCTATCCTTCCAAGAACTACGAACACGGTGCCTACTATAATATCAGCTCTGAAAGGGAATCATTTGGTCTGGTTCTACAAGTCTGAAGGAGCTCACCGGTGATGGCTCTTCTGGTCATTCGAGCAATAGGCCTACATATTCGCCAATGGGCGTATTCAAGCGGTGATTTACGGGTTCAATTACCCCAAATGAATAATTCTCCAATCTTTTAAAGGTTAATCGTGTGTAATTTACCACCATGTCCACTCTTATGAACTTTTCCCTGGCTGCGTCAGTGTAGTGACTGTAGTCGCTTAATGCTTAGGCCTATAGCATTCCGTTTTTGTTGCTTTTAGCATCAATTAAGATGACTGACGCTGACAAGACTTTTGAACTTCAGAGACAATTTTGGCGTCGGGATATAAACCATTCATCGCAAAAAAATTTGAAACTCAAGCAAAATGGTGTTAACGGTCTTCATCGATGCATGCTATTCACGGAAGTTTCTTCTTAGAAATCAGAACACATGTGTCGAATAATAATAATGTACGAGCGACTTGCAACCATATCGGACGACATCTTGTTTTCTATTCTATTTCTATTCTCTTCCAGAACCAGAAACAGCCGCGTAGTAAAAGCCACTAAATTGTTTTCCAAACGTGAGGCCATATCCAACACGCCCCTAGCGGCAGACGGCTCGTTTTCTCTCTGCGTCGAAATAGCCCGTTTAGACGTACGCGTACACTCACGTTGCAGCACACATACAAGAGCAAAAACACACGCATACACACACATACACACGTACATACACACACATAGACTGGTGGGACTTTTCGGCTCACCAAATCTCGTCACGTTTCGCGAGAAAGCCAGAGAAAATGCGTTACTCTGCAGCAGAGCGGAGGAGACGGTTTTCTGCGAGAACGAGATATCTCGGCTGCTTCTCGATTTGCAAATCTGTCGAACGCCGCTCGTGTTATTCTGGTAAATGCGCAGCCAAACGAGGTGTCATTGCATGTAATGGCCTCGACCATATATATTTATGTACGCACCCATGTATAGGTAGCCTATATATTAGATATACATACATAATATATGTAGGCTATATAGCGATTCTGCTCCTTTGGGATCGATTCCGAATCTAATGGTGCAGAGTTGCCTCTGACAAGATAATCGCCTTAGCATATAGAAGCATGCAGAGGGTGTGATTTAGTGTGATATACAATACTTGTATAATATTATCGTATAAAAGCTTTCATTATTACAATCATGGAACACATGGTGGCATCTAGATCTTTAAGGCATCATACAAGTAGACGATAAAACCAAGTTGTGACGTTAAACGCCTGTCCAATTTTCTACAGGTAATTTATTGACAAAAATAAATAAATTTGCGCAGGACAGAGCGGGATGGCGGAGGTCGGAGGGGATCACGAGGTCGTCCATGTCACAAACCTGCTCAACAGCAGAAGACTGAAGAGAGAGAGAAATAAATATAGGAACCGCTTTAACCCAGGCTACAGACGGTGCTTAAAGTAAAAAAATAGCACAAGTGCCTAGATGCCCCTCACCTTTTCAGGTATGCTGGCCAAATAAGTGGCAGGACGGCATAGAGATTTTAAAATAAGTGCCTGGACGCCGTCCATGACCGTCCTGTCACACTTTAAGCACTGTAGTCTGCAGACGATTTCATATGCATGGAGACAACGTACCTGACTCCAGAACATCATCGAAGGACTTTTCCAGAAGCTTTTCGTCGGCTTCCGTCTCCAGTACGGCACCATCCACTTGAAGGTGGCGTGTTCGAGGAACATGAGGACGAGACAGGCTACAATTCCGACGACGAGCAGCAGGTAGAGACCAGCATGTTGGTCGAAGTTCATGGACGCTGCCTCACCCTGCAGCTGTCCGTCGTTCGACTGATCGCTGCATTTGCTTCGTCGGAAGTACATATCACGAAGGTCGTCCATGAAGCCACTCTCGTGGTACTCCAATACCTTCTTCGTCACCATCTCCTGCAATTAATTCAGCGGAGGATAAAAGTATCGACGGCTCATACGTGGGGCGCGGTGGTCTATTGGTGGCGTCGTTGCTTTGAAGCCGGAAGGTTCGAGGTTCGAATCCACCTCAAGCCGCCACGTAGGGACCTTGAGCAAGTCCTTCACTCGCAATTGCTTGAACGTTTCGACGTGAAACTCCGATGCAGTGTCCTCGCTGTAGTAGGGAGCGCGTCTGAGTAGGGAGAGCCTGAAGTGGCGCTATAGAAGTGGAGAAACAAACAAAAATAAATAAAACGTTAAGCTGAGTTGGCCTATTTTGTATATTTCCAAAGGAATTCACCTTGCCTTTACGACTCTGATCCGCATTAACGAGATTTAAGATGACTACGGTTGTTAGGCATACATGTGGATCTACAACCAAGCCAAATGGAAACATAATAAGAATAATTAAAAGCTAGGTTAATTCGTCGTGCATGTAGCCCATATAAAACTAATATATATATATATATATATATATATTGCTACGGTGCAAAGTCGAATGTAGAGTGTAGACTAAAGCGCAGATCATTGGCGATGTCTGTTCCCAGACTCTTCTCAATGGTAAGCTGCAGTTGCCTCTTCATCTTCTGATAGCGATGACCGCCCTGCAGCCCTACTTGGGCAGGAACCGCATATCCTAGAAGAATCATTTTGCCATCATAATATTGCCATGAAGCTTTTCAAATAGCCTAGCAGTGCAAACCATGTACATGTACGTTACGTATAGGCCATATAATTATAATGTTTACCTTGAGCCATGAATTCTTTGGTAGTCCGATGGCGTACGAATCTTCACCGAATCCTCGCCCGACCAACTGCAGCTGACATTTCGAGTCGAGGTTCGCTCTTGCGTACTCGAGGATCGGAGTATCGTCCAGGTATGCATCGATCTTGTGATTCCTAGTCAACCAAAGAGTTCAATTGAAAAGCAATCCTTTAGAGTTTCAAATCAAATGCTTCGATTAAGTTTTTAGCAGAACAGCAGGGACAGCTGGGCAGAGTAGAAACGTATTGAAATAAGCCGAAACATTAAAATTGACTGGGTTATAGTCATAGGTGCAATCACGTCCTAAACGTTGGGGGGGGGGGCCATAATGAATCACGTCCTAAAAGTTGGGGGACCATAATAATAAAGTTAGGGGACCACTCAAAAGTTGGGGGGACCATAATAATAAAGTTAGGAACCACTCAAAAGTTGGGGGGGGGGGGAAACGCGTCCCGTGGGTCCCATAGGGTGGTTGCCTCTATGGTTATAGTCAACGTTAAAGATGTTTGTGGTTTGTGAGCATGATGTAAAGAAGAGGATTAGGGTGGATTGACGAAAGTGGATAGTGTGAGTGACACTGAAATATCAGTTCATCTCAAAGGAAAGGCTATAGGGCTTACACAAGACAATGATGAGACCGGTGGTTGTATTGTATCGTATATGCCTAAATACCCATTTATAAAGCGCTTCACTCGGCAAAAGTCTTTCAGAAGCGCTCCCAGTGCAATCGACCCCACGGGAAAAGACAGGATTTGAGGCTTAAAAAGGGAAAAGTCCCAGTGAGGATGGCAAAGCGAACTGATTGAGGAAATCTATTCCATAGAGATGGACCTCTAATTTAAAAAGCAAAGCCTCTGGATTGAGTCATGGCAGTCCTAAGGTTGGTGTATGGATTTCGCGCCTGGACGCCCAGTAGACGGTGATGGGGAGAGATGAAGGGCTACTAGAGAGAACAGAACGGAGAATGCTGCAGCCCTGGATACTTGGAGCCCTGTTGAAGAATAAGAAAAGAAACAAGGTCAGCAGAGAGACGCTGGGAGTGGAATGTATCCCATTGACAACATATAACTTAGTCCTATTATAAATACGAGAGTCCATGTTGAGATGGTAGGCTATGCGAGGAGATGGAAGGACGAGGCTGCATGAAAGACGTTCTTGTGAGAGCAGGGTCACCGGACGCCGTAGTAGTTGGACAACAGACGAAGAGATTGTGAGACTTGATACAACAAGACCTGAAGCAGTCTCTCATATCGAGAGAGAAAGTGACAGAAACAAGTGGAGCTTCACACTTAAAGCCCAACCGATGGATCTGCTGCTTAAGCGCTACTGCTGATACCGCTCTAAGCAGCTCTAAGCAGCTCTAAGCAGCTCTAAGCAGCGGCTGAGTACATCATCCGGTTCGTTGACAGCCACTTAATCAACGTTTCGTTGAAAGGGCAAAGGTGCTCAGTCTGGTCACGATGAACAGCCACACAGCCGGTAGCTGCTGCAGCAGACCGGGCGACATTGAACTGGTGCTGGTAGGACTAGAAGCCTACTGATTTAGGAAAATGTTGTCTTAGTTTTTTGTTTTAGAGGGCAGAGAAGTTAGAGGTCGTTAAGAGAGGTTATTAACGTTCTCCATAACTACCATCGCAATAATTATAGTCTCGTTGACCAAAAGTATCTAAACATTCTTTTTTTCTTAATGATCACGACACGCACAGCGACACTGTGACTTCACGTTTAACATGGATTCTTTTATAGGCCTACGTTTAAACGCAATTGCTGGGTGTGATATTTTTCATATCTAATGCTTTTATTATATTATCATAAATTTAGTTGCCTCATATTCACGATAATATCAGTTTAGCTTTATTGGAGTTTTAGCATTTCATTTGGTTATTTATAGTGGCAATTTTAAAAAGTTGCTTTTCTATTCACAGTATAAATAATTGCCTACCGTAGGCTACCGTTGCGTGAGTCAACTATTATTGAAGCTTTTTAAAAGACATTCTTTAAGCTAATGGAAACTGCCAAGCACTATTACTGACACTTGATGGCCCTGCTGTTTTTCACTATAAATTATATCCCGATTTTAATTTCGATTAGTTTCTGCTACACGAGTCTTAGGTTGCATGCTTAATTAAAGATGAATTGATTGTCTTTGCGCTGTTTCTAATTTTCTCCATCATTTCATTTGGCTATTTTCATTCGTGTTATAACGGTTCGAACATGTAGTCTAAGACTAATAAATATCCTGGTTGCCTTGCAGAATAATTTTTCTGCGCATCTCCTGATTAAAAGCATCGGAACGAAGCTCAGAGATATGTCTATTAAAATCCACCAGATTTCTACGGCTTACGATGATCTACGGCATATTGATACCACAGCAAATGCCAGTCAGATTACTGTTCAAAATAGGAGATTTGTCATTGTAATAATCTAATAAGAAACGATGAACCTCCAAAGCTCAGGCATTAGACTCTCCTCCACCAGTCCCTGCATGGTTGCCACAAAGCAGAGTCGCTGTCCAATAAAATTCTTCTCACCAGTTACAGATAAAAGACGAGATCTAACTGGAACGATTAATTTTTGTCTCTCTGGCTGGAAAATTCGCTTCCAAGTCATTCGAGCGTAGGAATAATCAGACACGTTTTTTGTTTGTTTGTGCACTTGTTATAGCGCCCCTTCAAGCTATCTCTACTCAGAGGCGCTCCCGAATGCAGAGCGGACACTGCATCTGTGTTTCACGCCGAAGCGCTGAGCAATTATGAGTGAAGGACTTGCCCAAGGTCCTTATACGCGGTGAGGTGGATTCGAATCTCGAACCTTCCGGCTCTAAGGCAACGACGCCACCACTACACCACCGCGCCCCACGTTAAAAAAACGAAGAGTCGAAGATCCCTTAGTTTATTCTGAGAGCCTAAGACGCATTTTCGCTCGCATCTGCGGACGTCACTGTATCGACGGAAAGCTGAATGATCCTAGAGGTAAAAGAGTAGAGTAGCTTCTTCTTCATGTAGCGCAAGAACTCGTGCGTCTGCGACCGAATACGTTAAAGCTGATCTAAGCCGTCGCCCGGATGTTTGATTCTCACGTATATACCAACCACGACTGCCTTAATCTCTATAGCGCCTAAGGCCTACTGTAAACTTAGACTTAAATTTATATAGCGCCACGTGACACATTCTCAGTAGCACTTAAGGCCTAGTGTAAACTTAGACTTGATCGAAAATGTATATAGAGCCACGTGCCACATTCTCAGTAGCACTTAAGACCACATAGTGTAAACTTAGACTTGATATAATTGATAGCATCACGTATTCAGACTCAACGGACATGAATAAACCGTACTGCAAATCGTACATCGTAATCTAGAAACTTCTACAGCGCTCAATACGCGGGAACCAGCTTCATTCACCTGCGCTTAGTCAAAACATAATCTGTAGACGGGTGAGGTGAAATCGGTTCCAGATGAAGAACCAAAGAGGTCAGAGAGACAGACAGGCATACATACATACATACATACTTACAGATAGACAGACACAGACAGACAGACAGACAGACAGACAGTTTGATTAACCGTCGGAATGATCACAGTGTGAGTGATGTTTAGAGTTTAATCGTCGAGAGGGGTGAGGTTAATAACAGGAATTGGGATTATTGCAAAAGCAGCGTTTTCTGGATGAGTGGTAGACCTGAGGAGAGATAATTATAATAAGTGGTGAAGGTAATTGGCGACATCGCTATGATCACGCCACATTCATATGAAAAGACAGTCATCGGAGGAGGAGCGGGTTCTTAAACTGAATGGATGGAGAAGTTGGATGATATGATAATTAATTATGAGATGGGAAGAAGAGGCGCTACAAAAACCTCGCGATTACATTACAGACTTATCCTTTGGATCAGACACTATAGCTAAATAACTGATGAAATTAATGTCTGGTGTCTAGCAGAGATCATCTGTTCTATTGTCTAGTAGTGTTCTTGCGATACAATTTGGTTAGACTACTCACAGAAGAAGTTTCAGTGCGGCTTCCACAGGAAGATCAGATCTGTATCGCATTGCCTTCGTGAGAAGTCGTGAGTTGACTTTGTTCGTGAAGTCTTCAACGGCCGTTCCCTTCAGAATTGCGATGCGAGTCTCCGGCTCCAGAAGCTGCGAACAGTGGCGCATCATTTGCAGACAATGCATCAGGTATCGATGTTATAGGACAATACATCTGGTAAAAGACTATACATTTAGGTAGATGCCCGAGTTCGTTATCAAAATAATGACCCGCTAGGCTAGGCTAAGGTTGGTTGATTGATTGAATGATTGAAATTAGAGAGTAAAGACGCAGGGGGAAAGTGCAACAAAATTCCCATGGTAAAAGGCAAAGACGAAGAATATGGCCAAATGGTGTAAAATGCCCATGTTGAAGGAAAACGATGTAGGGGGAAAGCGCTACAAGATGCCCATATTTAAGGCAAAAACACAGACATGATGCTACACAATCAAGCAACATCCTCAATGGGTCAGCGCTTTAAAACTTATGTCTTATATCCGTGGTGCTTGAAGCAGCGCCAGTAAAGCCTTTCGCGAAAAAGAATTTCGCGCGTATATAAGTGATTTCTAAACTTGACTGCACATTTACGAAGCTGCTTTCTCTTTAGACTACAGAACTGAGCGCCCAGATTTTGCCTTTTATTTTTTTAGCGCATTTTCACTTGGTATAATGATTTTTGTCAAACTTTAAGCAATGCACTAATGAAATAAAAAGGGACCGAAAATAATCAGAAGCCCACAAGCGTCTTAAACAAATGATTAAATAAATCACAACGATTAAAAATTGAAGGACACAAGTGGCAACGGCGCCACGGAATGTCTATAATCTGGTCTGTATTAAAAAAGTCACGGTAGCATAATAATATGGTGTTAGTCTTGTGCTGGAAGCTGAGCTGTAATCAAGCGGCAAACCATCTATCTGCTTGACCAATGCAATTCCCAGGTCTCGCCTCTGGCCTTGAGACTGATTGCCAGGGCATAGGCGACATTAATTAGGGGGGGGGCTAAATATATGTTGCTCGTGTGTCTATGCTTGGCGCTGTCTAATCTTCGTGAAATGACCTACCTTGTTATTCTGACGTACTAACTTGCTCGCTCTGTCACGCGTTGAAAAATCTGGCTATGTCTTTCATAGGAACATATTCACATATTCACATGAACATATTCACATGAACATATTCACATGAACATATTCACATGAACATATTCGCACATTCATATGAATGCATTCACATATTCACATGAACATATTCACATATTCACATGAACATATTCACATGAACATATTCACATGAACATTTAACATGAACATATTCACATGAACATATTCACATCAACATATTCACATGAACACATGAACATATTCACATGAACATATTCACATGAACATATTCACATGAACATATTTACATGAACCGATTCAGATATTTATATTCACATATTCATATTCACATATTCACATATTCACCTGAACATATTTGCATATTCACATGAACATATTCACAAGAACATATTCACATGAACTGATTCACATAATTTATTCACATGAACATATTCACCTGAATAAATTCACATATTTACATGAACATAATTATTCACATATTGAATAGGCTATAGATTATTCACATGAGCATATTCTTTTACTAAGTGCATGAGTCTCAAATATCTATGCTGCGTTGTTTAGTTAAGTTTGTTTTGATCATTATGTATTTCTAATATTTACATTTGTTTGACTTTCAGTTCTCTGTTATAGCTGTATTATGACTTTTATCACTGCACAATACCGGTATATTGCTTATACATTTAAGTAGCACTAATTTAGTGGGTCCTGTGACCTTCAAGGTTTTCCATTTGCTGCCTAAATAGCAACACCGATAAAAACTGTAGGCCTATACTGTATCAAATATTATTTGGGAGCAATAAAACTCGATGAACTGAAATAGATTTGAAATTGAATATACAATGTAGCTATACTGTAAGAACGCCTTAGTGTAGCCCTACCGTTTGTAAAAGACTTAGTAAGAAACCTTTGTCAATAACAAGTCTCACGTCCTCAAGAATCTATCTCACTCCATTTTCATTCCTCCATCTTTCAGCCTCTGTCTCTGTCTCTGTCAATCTCTGTCTTTCTCTATCTCCCTCCCAGGGCTTCCCTACCTCCCTCTATCTGTCTCTGTCTGTCTGTCTCTCTTTCTCTCTCTCGTTCTAAATGTAATCTTCCTTTTTAGTTCCTCTGCTCCTTCTCTGCCTGATCTTATCGCTGCTGGATGTGGCCTTACACTTGGCATTGGTTTTCTAAGCAACCACCAGGCACCGTGTAATGCGCGCGAATAAGCTCGTTTCGTGCGCTCAACATCAGCATCGTCTAATTTGATTTACGATTGCGATTAGAAGCTTTCGTTGAACCAGATGTTGAAAACCGTTTTCTTCCTCCCAAATGCCTTTTCTCCAATCTACAGGCGAATGGTCTTTTCGCCATCGTGTGACGTCATCTGCGACCAATGACTGTGATGACCTCGACCTATTCAACCATAAGCCAGAGCTATCCGTCTTTACCAGCGGCATCGACTTGGTCATTATAATATAATATTATGCGAGGTTTTCTTCACGTCGATGTCACGTGACCCGTACTGAGTCTCTGGAGATCTTGTTAGGAAGCATACACCTTTTGAAGCGACTGATCACAGAGCCAGACTTTTGTCACAGGATATAATTCTTTCATTTCCGAGGTGCATACATAATATTATACGACATTGAACAACGGTGAAATCCCTGTGGTGATGGTCACTCAAAGGGACCACAGCGGATTCAGATAATTATGAGGATTGGAATGCCACTTAGTGGCAGATGAAAGGATTTGATCAACATGCTGCATCTGCTAATCAATGTTAATCACGTATTGTCAATTGTCAATAACTGATTTGTAATCATCGATACATTTATAGATTATTGATGACTAATTGTGTTTCACTAATTATTGTTTATCTCTGGCTGCCATGAGGGTTAAGTGTGATAAATTGACCATATTCCAACTGCCTTGTTACACCTTATTTTCATTGTAGGCCTACAACAGGGAGTGGTGCCTATAATAATTATTGTCTGTAGCATTTGTCATCAGTTTTGCCATTGAAGCAATTGTCATTTGAGGTGATTCAATAGCAGCCTCGCCATTTGTTTTAGTTGATTCATATTTCTATTTTATGCGACAGTGCATACAGGGTTTCGAACCCTATAGGCGAGGCTGATGAGGGTGGCATGATTGTATCAGAGTCTTACCCTGGGGTCATCGAGACCAGTGATGATGACTCCAGCGTTCTTTCCAGCGAGGAAGGCGGCCAAGTTGGCGGTGTAGCTGGAGTAGATGAAGATGGAAGCACCAGCCCAGAAGTTCTGCAACCACTTTGACGGCCAAGCTTTCGGCGACTTCGTCTTGATCGTGTGCTGGAAAAGGATGGCGTAGACCATGTTCAGTCCTGACCCCAGGGTGTAGTTCGTCTTCCTCTTGCGACCCCAGGGGTTCAGTCCGAAGGGGCTGTTCCACTCGAGGAGACTGAGGGCGACGGCGACGACGGTGGCACTGCAGACTATACTGATCCACACCCAACCGTCGAAGGGTTCCATGAAGGCGTAGATCGGCGGACTTCGTCTCTTCTCGGCCACGAGGATTGAGTATCCAGAGTAGAAGTATGGGTATGTGAAGTCGATGACGTGGCTGCGAGATCTCGTTGCGCTGAACGCGGAGATGGCCATGTGAGCTGAATCGAGCAGCAGGTCTTCCACCATTCCATTCCACGAACCGTTCTCCATCGATCCGAATCGATTGTCCGGCGTGACGTACAGCTGAATGTTGAAGTGCAAGTCCCGAGCGAGTCTCTCGAGGAGCGTGATGGCCAGACCCTGGCAGCAGCTGACGTTGAAGGACTCGGTGTTATTAGTGTTCCCGCTGTCGAAGTTCTTGAAGATATCGTCGAGCAACTCCTTGTTCTTGCTGTGCACTCGCAGACATGGCACCGTCGTCAGGCACTGTCCGGACACGGCTGGCTGCTCCATGACGAACGGTTCAACGATGACGGTGACGACTCTCAGCGTCCGCTGACCCTTCGCCGTTGGACCGGAAACGGTGTTGCCAGGCCAGACTATAGTGGAGAAGCGGACGGTGTTGTTGCGAAGACTGCCGACGACCCTCCATTGCTTTCGACCTCGGTCGTTGTTGATGAGGTTGAGCAGTTGAAGGTCGTGGATCGTCCGTCGAATCCCTTCGTCGTCAAAGGACAGCTCACCGAATGACGTCGCAACAGAAGTGTTCTTCAGAATTCTATCAAAACCAACCAACGCATAGATCTATAATATAATCAGGCCTGTACTCAGAACTTTTGAGGTGAGTACACGCTACCGCCGGAATCTTTTTTAATTTTCCCGTCCCAAAGAACTGATGACCTTTTTTACAGTTCTCCGGCAAAATTTCCGTAAAACGTCACCAATTTTCCGTCCAAAAAAGCTGATCTTTTTTTAGTCATTCGCTCGGAATTTTACCCAAATTACACCTAAATAGCTGCGTGTGCCTTGGTTTACTAGCGTGTGCCCGTGTACCCTGCCTTTTACAAGCGTATATCCTGGTAGACTGGTAGAAGTAGTAGTAGCAGTAGCAATAGCAGTATCACCGGTAGGGTGCGTGTGTGTATGTATATGTAGGACTATGTCCATATGTGTGTATGTGTGTGTGTCTCATTGTGGGGGTGTAGCCCTACAGACTGAGAGTTGAGGCCATAATCCTGCAGTTGATGGCCTTAGCGTTGTGAGGACGACATTGTGGAGACGAGAGTGTGGATGATAAAGATTAGGATTTGCTTTGAAGCGAATGACAAGGATTATCCATCGGGGATGTCTTCAGTAAATCAGAAGAAAATACGCGTCTCCCATGCGATTCTATAGCAAGTGATACAAAGCAAAGAGGACTCTTCAATTGCACGTACATACCAGCACATAATATATACCGTATATATATATATATATAATATATAGATCTATATATTATAGACCTAATGGTATTCGTGCAGTCACGGGTACGGTACAAGATGCGTATATACATACAAATTAATGCATGCATGCGAATACGACATTGTAGACACGAGAGTGCATAATATAATTTCATGCATAGGCTACTAATAGACAGTTTAGACATCATATGCAATTATACATTATAGAGTCTGTATTCAGGCAGCCTACGCATATATGCAGGTCATGCAAGCATAGATATTATGCATACATACACAATACACATGTCATGCAGATATAGGTAAATACTTTCATTCATACATACATGTACATACAGTCATACATACATGTATTCTAGGCCTATATATTGCACGTGCACGTACATGTATGTGCATAGATAGTCACTTACATTCACATAATTATGTACATTTAGCATTAATTACTTACATTGTTTTTACAGTAAGGAACTGTTGTCTTCCTTACATTGTATCTGGTGCTAGGAAGTCAGTGGCATTTAATGGCAAAGGATTCACTGACCATATTATCAGATTCTCTTACAGCGAACAAACGTTGCTTTTCGTCGCCTCAATCCTCTATAATGGCCATCTATAGCAATATTGCAAATCGACCATACGGTATAATTATATGAACTGCCTAACGCGGTCACCCATTCATCGCATGTTTTCACCTATAGTTTTGCATGTAGACTACAACCTGGCTTCGTGTACAATGTATGACATTGTGCCTCATGTACGTTTTGAAGCAGAGCAAGACCTCAGGAAATCTCGCATTTGGACGAATCCATAATTATACCGTGATTTTCTAGTACTCGTTTAGCAGATTATATCACCATTTCAATGTATGTGACACTCAGCATAAGTTGTGAACTTGATTATCGGTATATATGACTGTTTCTGTATGCTTGTAAGAATTGACATAATTGTATATTGTATAATTATACGTACTTGCGGAATGGTGTGGAATGTGGATAGCAATGCTGTTGCACCATCAACATGTGACAGCGGATAGCCTACTGTTGCAGCTTTTACAAATAAACTTGGAAGAATGGTTTTTTAACAAAGCATGGTGCAGTGGCGGGTTCGGTGCATTGGGATCGGAGGTTCCAGGTTCGAATCCACCTCAAGCCGGAGCGTATACGGACCTTGAGCAGGTGCTTCACTTGCAATTGTCCGTGTGCTTCGCGTGAACTCCGATGCAGTGTCCGCGCTGCAGAGTAAACGGGAGCGCTTATGAGTAGAGAGATCGAAGGGGCGCTATAAAAATGCGAGAAATAGATAAATAGCCATAGGCGTACGGGAGATTTCAGCAGTGGGGGGGGGGGGGCAAGGATTGAACTTCTGCCCGAAAAATATATCCGTCAAACCATAAAAAAGTTGACGACCATTTTTTAGTCATTCGGTCTTGTGTTTGCCCGAAAAACCGGACTTGCCCGAAAATTGACGACCTTTTTTTTAGTCATTCAGTCTGTCTTTGCCCGAAAAACCAACCAGATTTGCCCGAAAGTGGGGGGGGGCAATTGCCCCCCCTGCACCCCCCGCCTCGTACGCCTATGTAAATAGCTAAATTCCATCTTCTAAGACCAGCTTATACTTTGATTAATTCACTCATGTCCTTGCATGATATCTGGGTCTCTGGGCCTCTGTTCACATCCCAGATTTATTGTTATTGTCTGTGAAAGCGTAGTAAGTATGCAAGCAAATAAATGTCGTTATTGAATCTACGGGTTTATGAAGAGCTAATGGACAGAGCGGTCATTTCTCGGTCAGTGATGTCCAGCCATCATCCGAGTTGTAAACAAACGAAGAAGAAGAATCTGAATGTATAAAAGTACATTAGATGCTTTTAATGCGATGATATTGAAAGCGATGTAAGTGAATGAAGATCGAGAAAGATTTCCGAAATCGATCCAGACATGTTGTTTACTCTATCGTTGATTCGACTCATGTTCCCCTCTTTAATGAGCTATTTGTAGACAGACAGACAGACAGACAGACAGACAGACAGACAGACAGACAGACATAAGGCCTAAAATATAGGCCTTATGACTGTCTGTCTGTCCATGTATATTATACATGGACAGACAGACAGACGATGAGACGCACAGAGTGAGGCAGTGAGACCTAAATGTAGGATGTGAGGCAGGAGTGGACCGAGAAATGGGAGAGAGACAGAGACAAAGACAAAGACAGGGACAGAGAGATAGAGACAGACAGACAATCAGATACAGAGACAGAGAGACACACAGAGAGACACAGAGGCAGAGAGAGACAGACAGTCAAAGACAGAGGCAGAGACAGAGATAATAAAAAAGAGAGCTAACAGAAGAGAAGGGAATTGAATTGAAAGGAGAGCGTGCGAGGGATATGGAAAGAAAGAGAGAACGATTGTTTGTTTTGAGACACACAGAGACAGACAGACAGACAAACAGAGAGACAGAAACAAAGACAGACAGACAGACAGATAGACAAAGACAGAGACAGAGAGACAGAGATAGACAGACAGACAGACAGACATATAGACAGAGACAGAGAGACAGACATACAGATAGACAGAGACAGAGAAAGAGAGACAGAGACAGACAGACAGACAGACATAGACAGACAGACAGAAGAGGGGCGTGGTCGTCTTCTGATCCGGTTTCATTCGGCCTCTCTTCGGTTAATCCGTAAACGACCGAATGGTCATTCGGCCTCTGACCGAATCTGGACAATCCGTCCGAATGCCCCGATGGGAATTGGTACCCGATTCCGATGGGGTGGCATGTGGTGACCTGTGTCACCACATGCCACCCCATGCCACCCCATGTCACCCTATGCCACCCCGTGTGTTTTATCCTACGTCCATCGTAAGTAGGCGTGACCATGCCGTGATGAAATTCAGTAGCAGCTAATACCATCTAGATTCTAGAAGCCATAGCGACTGATTTCTGTCATGCGGCTGATTGTTTGGCGCAGAGGTTTCCGAAAGCGCATGATTGAGGATAATAATTATTATCTAAGAATGGAAGATGGGAAGGAAGACTACAAGGGAAAATGGAAGTGGTAGAAAACAGGATTGAATGCGAGATTGAAGGAAATGGAGTTGAGTTAGTCAGTGTATCATCTTTAGTTAGCCTAGAGCCCTAGACTACAATTATTTCATCTTAAACACTTTTATTACGCCAAAGAAGCACGTAGGCCTACATGCTTTTTTGCGTGTCATCTACATAGGCCTATAAAAATAATAGATAATAAAATAACATGCTCCATTGCTCCAGGCTAAGTCTATTTCAAACACGTTTGCAGTCATTGTATGCAATGTGCTCATTGTAATGCATGTTGGATGCAAACGAAACTATTTAATTATTTACTATTTTATTTTAGACTTACAATTTGCTTCCTTGGAAGTAGGAAGAAACTGAGCGTGGAGACATATAGGGAAGAAGTAATTTATCCATAGGAGGTAACGAAAAATGGAGTGTTTGGGAAGTGCAGTAGGAGTAGCCAAAGGGGATGAACAGATGGAGAGAGGTTAGCAGAATGTGGAGGAAAAGGAGCAGGTCACGATAATCAATAGGAAACTGGCAATGATCGTGGTTGCTGGCCTTCTATATATATATATATATATAAATATATATATATATATATATAATATATATTATATATAATATATATTACATATTATATATATATATATATATATATATACAACTTGCATCTAGACTTATTTCCGGCGTTTATCGAATTTCGATCTGATGCTATTCAGTGGATAACAACAAGTCTTGATTGCGAGTCTGGTTTCAATCACTAATGCAATTTAGTTTTCGCTTCTTGTTCTTCTATGTGGTCATCACCTTCTAGCCTACATTATTAGTTATGGTGCTATAGAAGTTAATAGATTTGATTCAGATTAGTCTAACCAGCAATTATAGGCCCATCAGTGTCATTATGTGAGCCACGTAATGATAGGCCTATGAGAAATCCACAGTTTGTCTTTAACATTCGAGATAGATTCCTCCTCATGGCTTATGAAATTGTTTCCAACATCTTTTTCAGTCTAAGCTTATGTTAGGAATCGTTTCTGTATGAAATGCTTGTGCGTTAGGCCTATACTTTTTTGAGTCTTTTGTCTCGTAATTTATTTTCACTCGTGTAATTCGGTTCCTTTGTCATAAAAATCTGCTTCTTAAGCTGCAATTTCTTTGTCTAGACGTTATTATAATTATTTGTGGCACATGTCTTTCGTCGAAGCATTAATTATTGATCGTTGTACAACATGTGGTTAATAACGACGGCGCAATTGCACAAGGCGTCGTCAAACGAGGACAAACCAAAACAGAGTTGTAGCAAGGTCTTCATCCAAACTAGTCCTTGAAAAGAGAGACAGACAGAAAAGACAGACAGACATACAGACAGACAGAGACAGTCACAGTCACAGTCACAGTCACAGAGAGCAGGCATCTACATGTATTACAATAATTACATGACATTGTATTACATGTACTTATTACATAGGCCTACATGTATTACCTCTCACTACATTACATATTTTGGATCAACCGTTTTAAAAAGATAACGATACAATTATATTCGACCTTCATTGAATATTATCATTCCGCAATATCTGGAATGCAAAATCCGTTTGCTGACCAGAGACACACGTAGGCAAACGGATACACCCACACGAGCAGATATAGACAGACAGACACACACACAGGGCAGACACACATACGGGCAGACATATAGACAGACAGACAGACACACACACAGGACAGACACACATACGGGCAGACATATAGACAGACAGACAGACTCACAAAACAGACACACATACGGGCAGACATATAGACAGACAGACAGACAGACAGACACGCGTGGTCGGACCAGACAAATCGGACTGTGTTATTATTACTCGTAGATGCCGATGCATTGCAGCGAGTATTATTGCAATTCGCAGAAGCGGAACAGATGTTTAGCGATGCAATTGTCGGTACATAGATGCAATCCGAGATCCTGATTAATGAAAACCCACCCAGACTTGCATCATCATCATCATCGTCATCGTCGTCGTCATCATCATCGTCGTCGTCATCATCATCGTCATCATCATCATCATCATCATCATCATCATCGTCGTCGTCGTCGTCATCGTCATCATCATCTTCCACATCAATTTGTTAAAAAGAGACACTGCGAGGCAAGCAAAGGTACCAACACGGGCAGATATAGACAGACAGACACACATGCGAACAGACATATAGACAGACAGACACGCGTGGACGGACCACACAAATCGGACTGTGTTATTATTACTCGTAGATGCCGATGCATTGCAGCGAGTATTATTGCAATTCGCAGAAGCGGAACAGATGTTTAGCGATGCAATTGTCGGTATATAGATGCAATCCGAGATCCTGATTAATGAAAACCCATCCAGACTTGCATCATCATCATCATCGTCATCGTCGTCGTCATCATCATCGTCGTCGTCATCATCATCGTCATCATCATCATCATCATCATCATCGTCATAATCATCATCATCATCATCATCATCATCATCATCATCGTCGTCGTCATCATCATCGTCATCATCATCATCATCATCATCGTCATAATCATCATCATCATCATCATCATCATCATCATTGTCGTCGTCATCATCATCGTCATCATCGTCGTCGTCATCATCATCATCATCATCATCATCATCATCATCGTGGTCGTCGTCGTCATCGTCATCATCATCTTCCACATCAGCAGCTGTAGCATAATCGGTCGCAAACTAGAGAGACGACAACTAAACTCGGAATGGGTCCAGTCATGGCCAAATATTGGACAGAAATGTTTCAATAACTGAGGAAAAGTCGCCGTAAAAGAGTTCGTAAATAGCGAGAACGATCGGCTATAGCACACTCCGAAGGACTTATCATACGTATCGTAGCCTATGCATAGGGACACACAATAACACCAGTGATATTTCTCTCTCCTGATCATTCGCAGCTGTGAAAGGTTTTTTCGTCGACTGTGTTTGATATATAATACGTTTTTACTGGCTCTAAAAATTATCACTTTTCTTAAATAATTGTCATTAATTGACGAATTATTTAGAGGCCTAGAGCTGTGTATTGTGCAAGAAAATGGATGTTGGCATCATGTGTATTGTGCAAGACAATGGATGTTGGCATCATGTGTATTGTGCAAGACAATGGATGTTGGCATCATGTGTATTGTGCAAGACAATGGATGTTGGCATCATGTGTATTGTGCAAGACAATGGATGTTGGCATCATGTGTATTGTACAAGACAATGGATTTTGGTTGGCATCATGTGTAATGTGCATGACAATGGATGTTGGCATCATGTGTATTGTGCAAGACAATGGATGAATTGGCATCATGCGTATTGTGCAAGACAATGGATGTTGGTATCATGTGTATTTTGCAAAACAATGGATGTTGGCATCATGTGTATTGTGCAAGACAATTGATGTTGGCATCATGTGTATTGTGCAAGACAATGCATGGATTTTCCAACAAAGCTAGCCGCTGTAATCAGGTCAACATCCATTAAAACATAGATGTAAAAAACGATGAAAACGAAATAAAAAACGGTAAAAAACGACGTTTTTTTCAAAAAAATAAAAAACGACAAAAAAACGATAAAAAACGGAAACGGAAAATAATTTGACTTTGCTACATCCAAAACCGCATTTTAACCATGAAAATCTTGATTAGAAACCTACTACACGTAGGCTATCTCTTAAATGATGATGTTAAACGATGAAATAATGACTTTAGTTAGCTGAATCCTTGAGAGTTGGCGGAAAACATAAGAAATATCAGAAAAAATTAAAATTATGGAAAATAATAACAGAAAGTAAATGAATAAATAGAGTTAAAGAAATAATAAAAAACGAAAAAAAACGATGGGAAAAAATAAAAAACGAAAAAAACGACGTTTTTTGGGAGAGAATAAAAAACGGAAAAAAACGTTTTTTACAACTATGCATTAAAATGGTGCTTTGAGGCAGAGAGGCAGCAGCCTATAAGACTTATGAGTTTCCGTTATAGTCGAATAACATAAAATGGTCCTAAAAATCTGTGCTCGGTGAACGGTGTTGGTTTTGTGTGTGAATCGATCCTTAATTTAATCGAAGAAAAGCATTGAATCCATTCTAATGCCTTTCGTCAACTGCATCCATGCACGTTGCAGCATTCCAATCTCGTTCGATTATTTTCATTCTGCTGTTGAACGATTTAGCATCCGATAAAGAGATGTGGTAATTGGATTGGTTGAGTCGCGAAGCCTTACATGTACATGTACATTGCAGCCACCGTCCACTGTTTTTAGAAGATTGCTCGAACAGGCTTTTGCAATGATGAATGTGAAACCCTACCTCAGTTTTCTTTATTTGTTATCACTATGAATATAGCCTGACCTTCTTGCTCTACTGATCTCTTAATCAAAACCTCTCTCTTTCTCTGTCTTTGTCTCATTTACACTGCCCGCCTGCCCGCCTGTCTGCCTGCCTGCAATAGTCAGCCTCTCAAATATGTCTGTCTGTGTATTATCTCCATCACAACAAAAATGACTATAGCATGAAGAAGGAACTACTGCTATCCTTTCTACTACTGATGGTGCTCTACAACAACAACAACTATATTACTACTACTACTGCTGCTGCGGATGCTGCTGCTGCTGTTGCTGTTGCCGCCGCCGCCGCCGCCGCCACCACCACCACCACCACCACCACCACCACCACCACCACCACCACCACCACCACCACCACCACCACCACCACCACCACCACTGAGCTTATTAAAGAACTGTGCAAGTAAGTACACGATGATAATAGGTTTTCGACATAGGCTTTTGATCACGAATGAATAAGCTCCTTCTGAAGGAACAAAACGTCTTCGAAAGTCGAAATTTAAATTTATTATCAAATGTTTGGCAAATTTGACCGTTTTGACACAACGCAGATGCAAGACTTGTAAACTGGAGAAAGTGGTAGATGGCTGAATGGTAAAACGGTGGCATGAAGACGAATGGAATGGGGGTTTGATGCCCAATAAGGGTTGATTCAGTTTCTTCTTGGTTTCAAAGCATAGTCAAGCGCTCTTGAAAGATCTTCAGGTTCAGTAGAAACGATCGATTTCGAAAGGTAAACTCAAGGCGTTAATTGAACCAACGCCTTTTAAAGGACTCTCTAGAGCTCCACAATGTCTCCTTTTTCATATATTTCTGATGACTTTTGCATTTCACTTCTGATGATCCTTTGTTTTTAGCTTATGAAAATAAATCGCATGATAAAATACGATTTTTATTAGGCCTATATTTTGAGCTGCACATAAATGCTTTTACAACTGCACATGTAGATCCATTTATAAGACTGCACAGTTTGTCAAGAAAGAACCGCACAATTATAATATTTACCAGCCTTAGAAATGAGACGAATGAAATCTTTTTCTGACACAGTTATTCAGCTTTCGATTCGGTTTTTATCGCAAAAAGGAAATTGCATTCACCATTTATTTAGGCAGAAAAGAGGTTGCAGTAAATTAAGGGCATGAAGTTTTTCCACACAGCTCAGCGACAGCGACTGTAATAGACTTCTGACTTCTGACCAATGAGTAATGACAGATCCGCAGTACATGTAATTGCTAATGGCCGGTGTGGCGTGTAAATATGTCCGGCATGAAATGTTGTCCGACTCCGCCCACTTCCGTTGTCAAGACAGTATTTCATGCGGCATACGTATGAGATATTGTCCGGCATGAAATCGTGTCCGACTCCGCCGTTATATGTATCCCGCTTGTCGAAGCAGTACTTCGCGAGATATTGTCCGCTTAAAAGGTAATATTATCAATACCACTTGCCAAAAATATTTTTGTCATAAGAGTTGAGAAAACAAGGATGTGAACAGTGGAATTATTGTTGAAAAGCACCATGTTTGTAGTTGCCATTGCGATGACCCTATTTCTATTTTTAGATAGAATTTCCCATCGTAGAACAGGCCAAGTGGTTATGAGTAGAGGCGTATGTAAATATGGGCAAAATCTTTAAAAGACTTGCAGCCTTCATAAATGCCTCATCTAATATTACTGCTCCATAGTTGTGTTTATCTGAAATAATCCATCGATTCGTTTTTCTAAATTATAAGCCCCATGCAGCATTAGGCTAATCTTTTCTATATCAAATTGGCTCATGGTACTCGCACATTTTTGTAGCGCTTTATTATTAACATATTTTAGCGTACCGGTACCTTAAGTAAAACTCCTCATAATAAACATAATTATTATGAGGGGTTTTAAGGTTTTCAGAGAACATAATTATTTAGTATGGTTTTTATTTCGATAATTTAAGCAAATTCCCAAAACATCACGGCTTTTGGTGTGGTTAGGGCTACTGCCATGCCCAGATTAGATTAAACTTTATGCATTCCCTGTGTGGTGGGTATTTGCAAATGCCATGGGGCGTAGACGTCTTCACGGTGTTTAAATAAGAACTCACCCGTTCAGGCTTCATCCCTACAGATTTTCCAAGTATTGACGCACTCTGTTCTAGGGGCTTGCTCTGCTCTTTTCCGCTCTATCCTCTTAAATCCTTTTCACATTCTTCACTACCTCCTCCCTTCCCATAAGTTGCTTCATACAATGCTCGAGCCTGCCCACCTAATGCACACACTAGTGTTGAATCTTATGCCAAGAGCTTTGTTATGAGAATATTGTATGACTTTGCATAAATGTTTCTATAATTTATTATTGTACAAACTACTATGCGCTTGCTGGTGGTCTAATGAACAATATTCTTACTTCGACTGACTGACTGACTGACTTACTTACTAGCAGCCTACTTAATGATAGCCATTGTAAGCTGGGTTAGAACTCTCCAATACGGTTCCACGACAATTGGTCAACAGACAAATCGTCTATCGGCAACTCGTCTACAGACAATTGATATAACGACAACTGGTCTACAGACGACTAGTATTGATGAAATAGAAGCTAGATTTATGAGAGAAAAAAACTAAATGGTTTTCTAGCTTTAATGGAAGCTGGATTGATGATTTTCATTCATGTATTTCAACATGCATCCAGTTTCTACTTCAGATATAAAAATACCTTCTATTTCTCACCCTTTATTTTTGTCATTCCAGCTTCCATTTCAGATATAAAAATACCCTCATCCAGCTTCCATTACTTAAGCGTTTCTTCATCAATTAGGTTTCTATTTCAGATCTAAAAAAGCCTTTATCTAGCTTTTATTTCCCATGCGTCATTTTCGTCATCCAGCTTCTATTTCACATGTAAAAGAACCGTCATTTAGATTCCACCTATCTTGCGTTTTTCATCAATCCAGCCTCTATTTCACCTATAAAAGAACTTGCATACAGCTTCCATTTCTTAAAGCGCTCCATGGGTGTCTGTAGAACACTTGTCGTTAGACGAGTTGGCTGCAGACCAGTTGCCGCGACACCCTCCAATACATAAAAATTATTGCTACAAATATTTTAGCATGTGTAGGCTGCGTGTAGCAGTTTTAAACAGTTATTTGGCCCCGAATTTTAATCGCCAATGTTTCAAGTTTCAAGTTTTTTATTGATCCATCAACGTTGTCCGAAGATAGGCCTGTTGTTTCAATAGAATATTCAATTCTAAAAGAAAGTATGCGGAGAAGCACGTGACTAGGTAATGAGTGATTATCATGGAAGAGTCTTAGTTAATTAAACGCAAATAAATAGTCTGTGTTTCTTTGCCATATTTCTCGTAATTATAGCTCCCAATTTTTATGGGACGTTGGAATTATTATCTTTTGTATTTTAGGTCTTTATCGGAAACGCTCTGTGGTTACTGTTAATAACAAGTTCTTAATATAGATGTCTATTATTAGATGGACAGGTGTGGTTGTGTTGGAATTATTATATTTGCTATTTTGTGTCTTTCCCGGACAAGATCTCACGGTTCTATTAATACTTTTGTTTGACAGTTGCTGTCTGACGTCAGCGGTCACGTTAACCAATGATAGTATGTTTCGGACAATATTTCATGCCCGGACACAATTTCATACCACACCGGAAGCACAAGACCAGAGTATATATCACCGAAGTAGGTTACACGTAGGGTACATGTCAGATGCCCGCTATAATGGGACGGGTCTATTAATATATCACGAAATATACAACAGCAGACTATTCGTACTTAATTATAATCTGCTTCTCTTTTATCCGTATAATATTATTTATTATTATACCGCATTTTAAATCTTTTCTCAGTCAAACAAATGAGCAAAAACATTTAATTAAAAGGAAATCCTCATTGCAATATATTATAACTCTGCACAAAAGTTGCATATCTGAAGTTTCTCAAATGAATAGTTTTTGATTAGAAGGAAAAATCTCAGAACCGTAATAATTATATCTTCACGTAAAGATTCCCATAAAATGTCCTCACTCAATTGAAATGCAGCACACGTTCTGTGCAATAAGATCGTTGCAATGATACACAGTCAATTCGTTCATTCTGTTTGTATGACTTATTCATGAACAGTTCAATCAGCATCAGGAATATAAGACAGCAATTCCTGTCTCAAGTGCAAACGGTTCAAACTCTTCTTGATGAACGACTGTTTTGATCACCGAACAATCATTACATAGATATAGGCCCTAGTGGATATCTTTTCTATCTCTGTCTCTATCTCTATTTCTCTCTGTCTGTCTGTCTCTATCTTTGTCTCTATCTCTCTGTCTCTCTGTCTCTATCTCTGTCTCTATCTGTCTCTGTCTCTATCTCTCTGTATCTGTCTCTGTCTCTATCTCCCTGTCTCTATCTCTCTGTCTCTGTATCTCTGTCTCTGTATCTCTGTCTCTCTGGCTCTGTATCACTGCCTCTCTCTCTGTCGCTTTCTGTCTGTCTGTCTCTGTGTCTCTGTCTGTCAGGCCTCGTATAATTATGCCATAATAAACTGTCTGTCCCTCTCTCTGCATCTCTCTGTCTCTGTGTGTATATGTCTCTTTGTCTGTCTGTTTGTCTCTTTCTGTGCATCTATTCGCTCTGCTTAGTCGCATGCGTCATTTCATTGTCAGCTGCTCTAGACATGTTGATTCCGACTGCCTAGCCACCATAGACGTACGTTGCCTCCTCCATTTGTTAGTCGACTGAGCATACATATATTTTGATGGACATTGATTGACCTGATTTATGTCTAGGTTTTAATGCGAGGTAAATGTTGCTAACTAATTCTTACTTCGGCCGAACAGGGCTCCCACACTTTAGGCCCCCACACATACCGGGGAAAAATTCGAGGAAAAAAAGAATATTCTGAGGAAACTTCGGTCAAACGACTAAAAAAAGGTCGTCAGCTATTTTGGTAGGGAAAAATCGGTATCTAAAGAAATTTTTACCAAATGACCAAAAAAGGTCATCATATTTTTCGACCAAAGAACCCCACAAAATGTTTTGAATAGTGCCTCCACATTTCTTAATCCGGCCATGTCACCACCTCCTGTATTAGGCCTACGTTCGTCCCCAAAATCTTCTTTTTTAGGTTTAGATTTAGATGCTTATAATTACAGATTATAATCAAATGCATCTCTTCAACACTCAATTCAAACTCTTGAAATTTGTTTTCGGGCACAGACGGTCGAGCTAGGTCTATACAACTTTGATTATAAAGCCAAACAGTGGGCAACATATTATTATGAGTCATCGTGACTCGGAATGTGGAAGTCGTAATATTTGACATTCGTTCTCCGTCAAGAATTCTAATTCATTTTTCTGTCTGAATATTGTGGTGCAATAAAATTGACTTACACGTCCAACTGACCAGCGAATTCTCAACGGACCGTGTGTGTGTGCGTGTGTGTGTGTACATAATCAATCAAGATATGTCTCAGTGTTTACAAAGCGGATATAACCATGCATTGACGTTGTCTATCTCTGTCACACTAGAGACAGCCGCACATAAATAAATGACATTGATGAACTTCCGTCATCTAGCGTTGAGTATGATATCACAGTCTGTCAGTCACGAGATGATGATGACGGCTTTTAATGATGGTGAACAAATCACTGAGGATGTTCACGTCTTGAAATCAGAGGCTGTGTTGTGAAACGAGATAACAAAGCAGTAGCAGTGATAGTAATAGTAGTAGTGGTGGTGGTGGTGGTAGTAGTGGTAGTAGTAGTAGTAGCAGCAGTAGTGGTAGTAGCAGCAGCAGCAGCAGTAGCAGTAGCAGTAGTAGTAGTAATAGTAGTATCAGTAGTAGTCAGAGGCGGATACAGAAATTTTCGAAGGGGGGGACATTTTCGGTGATCTTTGCCAGAAAATATCTGATGACCTATTTGTAGTCATCTGTTCGCAGGTGATGCTATTCTCTAAAAGCAGTCGGCCTTATGATAATTATGTGATTTTTGTCGATTATTTTTGCTGTCGTCAAATTCTCGTCGTAAGGAATTGCTTCCGTGTCAATTGCTTTGATAACGAATAAACGAATATTGGTTGATTGATTGATCGTTCGATCGATTGATTGATTGACTTTTGCGCATAACCTACTCCGTTATCATGCCAGCTACAGCTACCACTAGTTTTGTATCGGCTAATTGTCATCTCAATTTGACAGCAGCGTCATGCACTTCCTGTAGACCTTTGACTTTGACCCGTAGACCATAATCGGATCAAGGATGAGTTTAGAAATTAATTAGAGAACATGTTTCGCCTGAAGACTGATTGGTGATATGGTGAAGGGGTGATAATATCAGATTGCTGCACAGTGCACTGCTGCTTCACCAATCTTCTTCGCTGGTATTCATCGAGACCAGGGACTCCTAGCATCAGCTCTCGATGGAACTGCGTCGGTTGGGCGATACGTGTCTGCGGGGGGCATGCGGAGACTGCGGTTTATCAGAGTGTAGCAGACAATGGGTGCATGGCATGGCACCGACTTCTTGACAAATACCGAAGACAACCGTAGACAATAGTGATATCGCAATTGCTTTCGAGCGAGAAATGAGGAGTTCTACTATTTCTAGCCGCGGTAGATGTCGCCTATAGATAACCGCAGATGGTGAATCTGGGGTTATCTTGTGTGCGCCAGACATTTATTTAATAATAAAAATAATATAACAAAAAATAATCACAAATTCCCCGACCAAGAAACAGAAGATGAGCAGGGCCTTTCCAGACTTTGATTTTATATTAGGCGTTAGTGAAGTCCCTGAGGGATCCTGTATACCTCGGGGCAAAAACAATCATAATAATAATATATAAAAGTAATAATAATAATTATTATTATAGTATAATGAACCCACCAACTAACAGTCTGAGGACAATGTTTTGTTTTCTGGGGATTAGAACTACCTCGGGGGTCAAAATAACAATAATGACGTTGAAGTGAGAATCCGGAAGTTCAGCTATTGGTGATGTCGTTTCATTAATCTACCGTGAGTGCTCCTATTGTATCGCCCAGTCATCTAAGTCTTCCGGTCAACTGCCTGACGAAATTTCTTTCCACCGATGTATTGTCACTGATGATGATGTCGCCCATAAAGAGTCAAATTAATCGCACCAAGGGCTTAGCCAGAAATAATTTCTAAAGATTTCCCATTTCTGGCTTTTAAAGAATATGATCGCAAAGTACACGGACTCATTTATTTAATTCTGAAAGTATTTATTTCTTGGGGGTTTAACCTGCAAATCCATCGTTAAAATACGCCCATGAATCACACGATGTGAATGTACACACGACACGTCATAACTGATGAATTGTTGTGACGACGACGTTGGGGTTCAACGTTCCCACTCTTCCCCTACGCCCCACTTCTCCTACGCCCCTCTTCCCCTACACCCCTATTCCCCTACACCCCTCTCCCCTACACCCCTCTTCCCTTACACCCCTCTCTCCCTACGCCCCTCTTCCCTACGCCCATCTTCCCCTACGCCGTTCGAACAAAATTGATGCTTAAAATGACTCACAGCTGATTGTCTGTCCTGCCATCGAAATGACTCATCGGCTGAAACTCAGATAAATCAATGAACTCGGTGGTAGCGACCTCTCTCTCTCGACCAACGACGCCAAGAGAAATGAGCAGTGACGTCAGAAAGCATTTTTCTCAGTACAATCTAACCTACATGTATACTCTGACGCTACGAATTTTTATTGAAATAGTATAGGCCTATGTAACGCAATTTAATGCAAACATCGTAACTCGGCGCAGTACAAAGACTGCGTCAATAGACACCAGCTTACTTACTTGCGCGCAATCATTATATTATATATATAGTCTCCCTCTGGTGGCGAATTCTGCAATTATAGGTTAGTCATGAAGAGACTGTAATTGTTGGCTGCAGATGAATAGAAAGCCTAACCGTTCGAGACAGCTGAATGGGGGAAATGGTAAGTTTAGGGTAGACGGGGGAGAGAGGTCAAGCTCCAGGAATTTTTAACAATTTCGAATTATTTTCTGTAGCGTCTGGTATTGATGTGCCTTCAAGAGCAATCTAGAGTGAAATTCTCTGACTGGGGTTTGTGCGGGAGTAAGTAGAAAAAAAAGAATAAATCAAAGGACACAGAATTGCTAGAGCATCAATGATTAATAGAGATTGGGTTGAGTTGCTAGTGAAAGATTTAAATTGAAAAACTGAGCTAGAGAAATGGAAAAAAGTGAAAACTAAGATTGACTCAGAAGAGAGATTGGACAGACTGACGGTTAGAGAAATTGACTATATGGGACATATATAATATGAGATAAGAAGTTAAAGCCAGTCACGAAAAGCCGCTCAACTGATCCGTCAAAAACAAAGGACAAGATATAGGCAAAAATTATTTCTGGAATAGAAAGGAAAAGGAGAAAGATGGAATGATGATTAGAGGTAAGAAGGGACGAATGGAGGAACTGTCAAACCTGATAAACGGCGGGATTGAGGGAGGAAAGAAGGGAAAGGAAGAGGAAGAAGAAAAGAGGAGGAAGAGTAATGGGGTGGAATGGAGGGAGGGAAAGTAGGAGAGAGACTTGCGTCAGTTATAAATCACATTTTCGATTATTGTTTTCAGCCGCATTTGGTCGTGCATCATCCATCACAAAATTATGTCTAGGCTAAAAGTGAGAAATGGATAATTACATACAATAACACACCATTGCTCGTACTTTGATAATGCCAGTACCAATCTTGGATAAGGAAGGAGGGCAACACTTAACATTCTTGATACAGGCCCCACTGTTTTTTGTTCAACCGTCTGTAGGCCTACAAACGTTTGATAATAATGTAGCACTCGATGAGCGAATGCCTTGACCACTGCAGCTGTGCCTCTAACCAGAAAAACATTGGATTATCTCGCGTTTTATTGGCCGTTAAGAAACGTTTCAATTCACTGACACACTTTGTGCGTTGTGTGAGCTTCGCAATTCATTATGGAGATTTATATAGAGCCCCTTCAAGATTACTACAATTCAGGGCCAGAGACTTAAACCTCATCTGTTCAGCTTGATACGCTTTCTCTAACTTCTTGAATATCGTTCTCCAGTGGATAAAGGCTGCCCTATTCGACCGGGATAAGGCTGGGAGCGCTCCTGAGTTGTCAAAACCTCAAAGAGACGCTATGAAAAACTGCTGTAATAAATAAAATAAATTGCATAAATTAATAAATTAGGACTTTGATAAAACGATTTCACTTTGCGTGACAATCTATTGACGAGTTCCGCATGACAAAAGCAGCGCTACAAAAGTCATCAGATGAGACTGCAGTCCACGTTTCCAATTTTCTGCTCATGCATCTGACTTGGTCGTTGTCGATCTTTGTGAAAAGGTCAGAAATACAGAGGGATTCATTTTCTGATTATTCTGATTATTCTCATTACTTATCACGACTGAAATCATACTGTGCAAATTTTGGTTTAGATTACGAAGCCGTTGGAGTGTAGACTCGGTTGTCATCACCATATTGTCATTTAATGTGAAAATTAATGTGAAGGCAGATTCAGCGTCTATAGTTCCTCTGTTCTTCGGTGATTATCCGAAGCCTCGTAAGGTATAAAAGGTTCATGGGTTGGGAATAGTTACAGATGCTAGCGATGTAATCCCTCCCTCGACCAACGGATCAGTGGAGAACGACATTCTTTCCATCCGACTGTTATTAGCAGAGTGTCATCACAGAAGATGGATGATGGTGGACGGAAGGATGGAGGGAAGGATGGAAGGATGGACGGATAGATGGATACAGAACGCAGAAACGCGAGGAAGGTTATTTTAAGAATGAGAAAAGGGGAGCTGGAAGAAGACAGAAGAAGAAGAAGAAGATGATGATAATGATGAAGAAGAAGAAGAAGATGAAGAAGAATTAAGATGAAGATGATGATGATGAAGAAGAAGAAGAAGAAGAAGACAGAAGAAGAAGAAGATGATGATGAAGAAGAAGAAGAAGATGATGATGATGATGATGATGAAGACGAAGAAGATGTTGATGAAGAAGAAGAAGAAGAAGAAGACAGAGTACAGAGGACAACATAAAAGGATAGTCAGAGAGGAAAAGAGAGTGCAAGAAAGCAGCAAGATAAATAGAAGAGGAAAACAAAGGAGCGAGAAAAAAGAAAAAGAGGGAGAACTGAGAGAGGAGAATGATACGGAGAGTAAGACAAGGAGGGAGAGAGAGAAGAGAGAGAGAGAGAGAGCCGGGGCAGAGACAGAGATAGAGAGACACAGAGAAAGGCAGACAGAGACACAGAGAAAAGCAGACAGAGAGACAGAGAGATGGGGAGAGAGGCAGACAGACACAGACAGAGGCGAAGACACAGAGAGACAGACAGAGAGACAGAGAGATAAAAAAAGAGACAGACAGAGAGACAGAGAGATAGATAGAAGTAGACATACAGAGAGACGGAAAGAAGGGGCAAGATTCCTGAATTGACGAATTGTCTTCAACCGCTATTCTACGAATGGCCCTCCGACGTCAGCGGCTGTTCTGCGAATTGCCCTCCGCCGCCGTCGTCCATAAGAAGACGTCACAGACGGCGATATAATTATCGAGAACTGAATGGCATCATAAAAGAAAAGAGAGAAAAGAAGAAGTAAGACTATAAAGAAGAAGGAGATAGGAAGATAAACTGGAGAAGAGAACAAATGAGAGGAGAATGAAATGAGAAAAATGACCTTGCTGCCTGTCTGCGTTTATTCATCAATGCTTCTTCAACCATCGACTTTTGTCCATCAGTGACCCAATGTGGATGCTGAAACAAGAGTCCACCGATTTCCGAGTATAATTTGATTTACCTGTTCCTCCAAATGTCCATTTAAAAGACCATGATGGGTTGCATTGACAATCAATTGAAAATCGACCCAAGTATTGATCGACGAAAGGCTTGTCATGCTGAGATGCAAAAGAAAGGAATAGCCAAACAAAGAAGCCAATGGTGGAACGCTGCTGACATCTTACGCTGTGACAGCAGCTGCAGTGTCTTCAACGAGTTGAAGTCGAGAAAATCGATAAAAGTCGTTTATCATCCGGATTTTCATTCCGACCAATCTTTCAATATATTATTGTATGAATGGAACGCAGATGCGATTGTAATCACCAACTTATATAGCGCATCTGCAGAAGATATTCATCAGAAAGACTGCGAACGTTACATGTGTAAGGACAGACAAGTGGCCGAGAAGACAGGCAGGATTGACAAAGCGCTGTCTCCTCAAAGCGCTGTCTCCTCAAAGCGCTTTCTCCTCAAAGCGCTGTGTCCTCAAAGTGCTGTGTCCTCAAAGCGATTTCTTCTCAAAACGAGAGAGGTACAGAGAGAGAGAGAGAGAGAGAGAGAGAGAGAGAGAGAGAGAGAGAGAGAGAGAGAGAGAGAAAGAGAGAGAGAGAGAGAGAGATGGACGGACGGACGGACGGACGGACAGATAGACAGATAGATAGATAGATAGATAGATAGATAGATAGATAGATAGATAGATAGATAGATAGATAGATAGATAGAAAGAAAGCTAGAGAGACAGAGACAGAGACAGAGACAGAGAAAGAGACACAGAAAGAGAGACAGACAGACAGAATCAGAGACAGAGACAGAGATATATAGAGAGAGACACAGAGAGAGAAAGACAGAGACAGACAGAATTGCAAAGAGCAGGGCCAACGAAGGCAGAGCTCAAATTTTGACCAAAGCTCAGTCCTTGCTCGTTGGTCAAGGAGATCATGTCTGTCACGTGAACATAGTGGACAAAAAAGAGGAATGGCAAAGTCGGCAGGCGGATGAGATCACGACTTGGCCATTAATCACCAATTACACAACCTTCGGCTCCGCAATTCTCCGATTTTACGAGCTGTCAAGAACTTTGTCTCTTTATTCTCAAAGCACTGTCTCTTCAGAGCACTGTCTCCTCAAAGCGCAGAGAGGTACAGGGAGAGAGAGAGACAGAGAGAGACAGAGAGAGACAGAGAGAGACAGAGAGAGACATACAGAGACAGACAGAGACAGACAGAGAGAGAGAGAGACAGGCAGACAGACAGACAGACAGACACACAGACACACAGACAGACAGACAGACATACAGAGTGGCGATTAAGTAGGGGATTGGCCGCAACTAAAACAAGTAAATTTCTGAAGCACCCAAGAACCAATTCGCTACTGCTGCTGCTGCTGTAGAATGTATTCGATACAATTACCATTACGGCCTATACAATACTTGTATCTACGACGTGGCATGTCAGATTTGTATTTGTATTTAATAGTTTATATCGCGCTATAAGCTTAGTTTTAAATCACAACGAATCAACTTTGAATCACTACATGTGACAATTGACAAAAACTTTGTTTCCCAAGAAACGCAAGACTATTATGTAGGGCATTGTAGATCTACACAACAGAAGATAGAAAATTTCAATGCATCATCACAAAAGCAAGCTCAGGGCTTCAAGTGTAAGCTGTCTCAAAACCACCTTCTTTTCATTGGGTCTTTCGCACTGGGAGCGCCTCTGACTGGTCTGCACTGTGACAGGCACGTTACAAATTCATACATAGATACAATACAATACAATGATTCGATCAAGATCAGTTTGCTACGACAGAAAAATCGGAATGTGAAACCCTAAATAATAGTAACGACGACAATATAATAATTTATATGGCGCCATAACGGAGTCAAGCCGCCCAGACGAGTGCCTAGCAGGTCCGCTGGTTCTCTGCACCGTTGGACCAAGTGTTGGTTACATTACAATCACTATGACTACATGTACGCTACGATCAACCAGCTTACCTGTAGAGTTCATCTCCACTGTTTTCCGGCGTGAAACTCCAGCAGCCTGCAGTCTCCTTCGAGCTGGAATGCCTGAGTAGTGGTCGCCGGACGCTGGAGTATCGCAACGCTCTATCGTGCAACCGGTCGAAGGCCTTTGCGATCAGGGTCACCGCGGCTGGAATGAGGTTCCTCGGAGTGAGAATCCCACTGACCTTGACGGCCACCAGACCGACTGGAAAGGCGTCGAGGACCGTTCGCTGGTTCCGGATGACGTCCTCCGTGACGAACCATGCGTATCCTCGGACGATCCCGTTCCGCTCTGCCACCTGGAAGACGGTCCTCGCGAGGCGAGGGCTGCAGTGGAGGACGACAACTCGCGACTGGTTTTCGAGGATGTTGAGCAGCTGGTAGTCGATGGCGGTCGTGGTGGACCTGTGGTGGATTCTGATGTGGTCCTCCACTCGCCAGACGGAGGTGTTGCTCGTCAAGCGGTAGAAGGCGTCTACGAAACCATCGAAGGCGAACGTGTCTTCGGTTATGAGTGAGACGTAGAACCAACCGTTAGCGATGAGGATTCGAACGATGGCGCTGGCGATCAGAGATTTCGATGGATCCAACTGGAGGTAGAGAGGTCGCTCACCCTACACACACACACACACACACACACACACACACACACACACACACACACACACACACACAAACAATAGAAATATACACACAACGTGTCTAGGGTGTTTTGCAGGAATGGCTGATTGCAAGTGTGGCTGATCGCATAATTATACTACTATACTTTACTATTTTCTAGGGCTGTTGTTCGATTAAAAAATTTAATCGAAATTAATCGCACGATTAATTTTTTTAATCGCAATTAACGCCAAATTAATCGCAATACATTTACGTCAAATATATTAATCTTACTATTTACTAAGGACCCCTGAAGCATATAATTTTAATGACTGAATGTATTTTTTCTATTGCAAACATATTGAATAACCATTGGCTTAGGCCTATTTAATCTGCATTTAGTTTAAATTGAACAGTTTTGTATGACAGACAGAATTGAATTGATACACAGTTCAAATCAGTCAAAACCTCAAAATCCCGTTATTTTTTCATTTGAGCCACCTTTAATTAAAATGATATAGACCTAAATGAAAATTAGACAACCGTTTTCTGACTATCAAAATTAATTATTTATTCAGCCAATTGTATGTGCAGACCAGTTTATTTACATTGGTCGGTTCAAGGGAATAATTAACAACAGTAGGTCTACTATAGGTCTATATTGAACCTCATTATTTAGTCACAATTTTTCACAAGAGGTTACGGTTCTTACCAAACCTCGTCTCAGTTGTCCTTCTGTAAACATTTATCATTTGAAACCTGGATCCAATTGTCTTGCCATCTCCTGGAGTTCAACCAATGTATATAGTCTGACGGGGTGAGGAAACAACTTTAGTGGACGATGCGATGCGGCGGCTCATCGTTAGAGTTTAACGCATGTTAGGCGATAATTGAGCAAAGAATTGCTACGATAATAATTATTATAGCCCACTCAAATTCTTTTTTAGAATAGTTGTCAATGAATGTATCACTAGTTTTAATTAAGTATGAGCCTTCCGTTTAAAACGAGTTTTCTGCCTCTGACTACATTTTAATCAGGTCGAATTAACGCGTGCGATTAATGCGTTAAAAATTTTAATCGCAACATTTTTTAACGCGTTAATCGCACGCGTTAACGCGATTAAATCAACAGCCCTACTATTTTCGGATTTAGATCTATAAAGCGCCTCTCACATTACAACCAAATCAGAGACGCGAAGAGCCTCTTGCAAATGAAAAGTTTAAAGGCAACGCGCAGAAAGTACAAATTATAGTAGGGAGTCCACTCCACAGCACGGAAGAACGAATAAAAAGTCTGAAGTAGGGTAGGGTGGGGCAGGACGCCCCCTTTAACGTTTGACATGACCCACAGTAAAGTTGCGCAATCTGAAGTCAACAGAAATTGGTGACAAGTAGCTGCATTATATGCACTATTCAGTAGAAATGTTGATTTTACCTAATGTTAGACCATTTCGAGAAAAACTTAATTTTTGTTCAACTAGTGTAAAAGAGCTTCTTGCCCCATACATGGGGCAAGAAGCCCTTTTACATGGGGCAAGAAGCCCAATGGCGTACATCTGCATTCAACTAGTGTAAAAGTGCTTCTTGCCCCATACATGGGGCAAGAAGCCCTTTTACATGGGGCATTATATACCATAGAAACATTCTTTTAGCCTACACAATATTGCCCAAAGCAAGGGCAATGATATGAATATGCCTATATATTTTGTAACATAAAAAATTATATGAAACTAACCAAATTTATTGATGCAATTGGCGTTTCCATCTGTATTGGGGGAAAACGCCCCGGGCGGGGCGTTTTGCCCCAAAGCGTATGAGGCCTTTTGCCCCATCTATGGTTGTCTGCTATTATTGATTTTGTCGGTTCTTTATTAAACTGAATTGATAACTTTAAGCTATGTTTCTGTTGTGCATTTATTTAGCTAAATAATGACATAAGGCTCATGCCGATCCCTTAAACATGAAATTAATTACAGCTGAATGAACTGCATACGAGAATTAGAAAATAGACACGAAAAACAAACTTTTATTTCCTGTCTTCCACCGAAACAAGAAATTGGTCACGTTTTAACTTCTTATAATTCTTAATGGCGTCTGCTGTCATGGGCAGTTATCAAATCCCACCAAAAGTCGCCAACTGCAAAGATATTCAGCGGGGGCGTCTTCCCCACACTAGGCGTTATGCCCCACCCTACCCTAGTAGTAGTAGTAGTAGTAAGAACAAGTAAATTAGTAATAATAATAACTATCATAGTAATATTGATATAATTACAAAAATAACATCAGAACATCTCCACAAAATCACAAACACCAACAAAGACTCGAGCAGTAATGACAACAACAACAACAACAACAACAACAAAAACAACATAATAACATGATATTGTCTGGTACCGTAAACCATATTGACATATTAAATACAAAGGTGTTGAAGACGGACTGGTGGCATGGAAAGATGAACGAATTAATAAATGAATGAATAAATGAATGAGTGAATGAATGAATGAATGAGCAAATGAACGAATGAATGAACGAATGAATGAATGAACGAACGAATGAATGAACGAATGAATGAATGGACGAATGAATGAACGAACGAATGAATGAACGAACGAATGAACGAGTGAATGAATGAACGAATGAATGAGTGAATGAATGAACGAATGAACGAACGAATTAATGAACGAATGAATGAATGAATGAATGAATGAATGAATGAGCAACTGAACGAATGAATGAATGAATGAATGAATGAATGAACGAATGAATGAATGAACGAACGAATGAACGAGTGAATGAATGAACGAATGAATGAGTGAATGAATGAACGAATGAACGAACGAATGAATGAACGAATGAATGAATGAATGAATGAATGAATGAGCAAATGAACGAATGAATGAATGAATGAATGAACGAATGAATGAATGAACGAATGAATGAATGAACGAACGAATGAATGAATGAACGAATGAATGAACGAATGAATGAATGAACGAATGAATGAATGTGTGGACGGCAGTATGGGCAATACATGAACGGGCAATAGAAACGGAAAAATGAAAGGATAAATGGGTGGATGGGTGGATAAATGAACAGTTGGACGGAAAGTTTTGTTGCATGGTTGGATCAATACGAATGGATGGTTGTTTCCACTGTTGAACGAGTATAGAGATGGAGGGTGTGGGGTGGGGCTGAGGGAGGAAAGATAGATGATAAGAGATCCATGGAATCAGATTAAATCTGGTTGATCTCTGTGCGCCATGCAAACCGCAGATCATCATGGACAGTCACTGTGGTAGTAGTAGTGCGAGATCTGATTTGTACGATGTGTGTTTGTCGCCAGATAAAGCACTGGGCGGATTGAAATGAAATGTAAAGAGACAGAGAGAGAGAGAGAGAGAGAGACAGACAGACAGACAGACAGACAGACAGACAGACAGACAGACAGACGGACAGAGAGACAGAGACAGACAGAGACATAAACAGAGACAGAGACAATGACAGAGAGACGGAGAGACAGGGAGACAGAGGGACAAATGGTGAGACAGACAAAGACAGAGGGGACAGAGGTAGACAGAGAGAGAGATAGGGAGACAAAGACAGACATACAGACAGATATACCGACAGAGACAGAGACGTAGGCTACACACGAACAGACCGACAGACAGAGAGGGACAGAGAAAGAGACGGAACAGTAAGAGTGGTACAGACAGAAAGAGAGAAAGAAAGAGAGAGAGACAGAGACAGAGACAGACAGAAAGAGAGACAGAGAGACAGAACGATGGAGCAAACATTCAGAATATCATAATATATAATCTGGGGCTCATGCATCAACGTATAACAATCTGTTTAATTTACAATACATGTCGTTTAATTAATCGTTATTTCTATGCTGTGTTCGAGATAAAAAAAAAGAAAGTTAAATGCGATAGAGTTCATCGATCCGTGGGTTTAGCTATAATAAAAATAATATATACAAAATGCTGATGCAATCTCAAACCAGTCGATCTATTTCATACGTTTCATACTTATCACATGTTAGATGCAACATAATCTAATCAACCGATTTATGTGTTGCTCTATCATGTTAAATGCAATAATAAAAAGTTATGTGATCCACTAATTCATGTAGGCTATCGTCGTATGTATGTGTGTATGTATGTATGTATGTATGTATGTATGTATGTATGTATGTATGTATGTATGTATGTATGTACGTGTATATGTGAAATTATATATAATCATGTTGAATGCAATATCAGAATAGGCCACACCGATTTATATGTTCTCGTAGATATTTCACGTTGAATGCGATGCATTCTAACGAGACGTAATGTAACCTCTACGAAATTATTTTATATAGCGACATTTCTCAACGATCCATTGCGGTCAGTGTTCTTACTTCTTCCGAACAATCCCTATAAGCTTAGATCAGAAATAGCTCACAGTCGAACGATACTGCATGGATTTCATAACCGTAGTACATGTAGGTGACCTGACCAGTTAAATGTCCACTGCAGGTCCAGCTTCCCAGGTCCGTCTGTCTATTGTCTTAGTCTCACTCTTCATTCATTCAAATAATTCCATTCATTTTTCATTTCTCTTGTCAGCCGATGATGATGAAACTCGCATCGCCCTTAACTTGTTCCTGGAAATATCTTTTCAGATTTCGCACTAGCAAACTCTCTGCAAGATGTTAAATTCCGATCGCTGCTACACCCAGCGTTTTAAAGGCGCTGCTTAGCGAAGTATCAAGATATTTTTAGAGCCAACCAACTTACAGAATAATTATATCGCATCATAAAACAGAGCCCTGGGTCAACACCGACTTCAAGTCTTAGCTTTTTATGAGTCGATACACAACGGCTTATGACTGAACCATTCACCGTAATCGCCGTAATCGGGTAAATTTCCCCATCATCTTGGAATTGAAGGAACATAAACGCTAAGACCGGTGGGCAGTCTAGATATAGAGCCGCTTACATCCTAGAACACCATACTTCGTCAGCGAGCAAGAACTGTTACGGTACGACGCGGATGTTAGTCTTACATTAAACAATAAATCAGTCTACATTTTTTTACAAGAAACATCACCTAGAAAACCTTTACACAAAGGCGGTTAGCCTATAATGTTATGTTATGTTATGTTATGTTATGTTATGTTATGACTGAATAACAAGTTACAGCCATTTACAGAAGAGCAAAGCAGTACTACGACCATGCACCACACTTGAGATGCGCAGCACAGAGTCTGCTCTTTGATTTGATTGGCGTGAGGCTGTTAGCCTATACATCCAGATTAGCAAATGTGAACACCAACTATATAATTATAATATGGCTTTTACATCCGCAGTCAAACGTTTCAAGGGAAAATGAGCACTCGAATTAAAATGACTGTTGTTTAGTGCTAGAAGACTTACTTGTATACAAGATCAGCGGGGTTAATTGGGTCGGGAGCGCTCCGGAGCTGGAATCTACTAAAGGCGCTATATAAATCTAGGTAATGAAGGAAGGAATTAATTGATCTGTTGTTGCCTCTGATAGGAATGATGATGCCACCTTGTTGCCGTCTTTGTTGTTGTTGTTGTTGTTGTTGTTGTTGATGATCATCATTTATAGAATGCTGAAGATGGGTTTGAGTAGGCTACTATGATGATGGATATGATGATGATAATTACGACGATGCCTGATTCATTGCTGTCGCTAATGATGATGAAGAGTATGATGATATATAATTGTGATGACGATGATGATGATGATGATGATGATGATGATGATGATGATGATGTTGATGATGAGATGATGATTATTATTGTTGATGATGGATAATTATGAACACGATGGTGATAATAAAGATGCTGCTGCTGCTGCTGCTGTTGCAGCAAATATGAACTGCTGCTACTGATGAAGATGATGAAAACGATGATGATGACAACGATGATGATGATGATGATGTTGTTGTTTATGATGATGATGATGAAAACGATGATGATGATGATGATGATGATGATGATGATAATGATAATGATGATGATAATGGCAGCCTACTCAGGCCCTGACAGGCCGTAGCCCAGAACAATCGAATTGTTAATCGTTATCGTCAAACGAGAACACTGTTGCCATGGATACCGGAGTGACTCTTGCCCTCGATCACAAGAGCTCTTCTTCACCGTTGCTAAGCAACGAGTCATTGGTGGCAATGATTGGTGGTCTGCTTAGCGTGGCAATAATCCAAGGACATCGAAGGCAAGCAACGGGAAATGAGCAGAAATAGAAGTCCGGAAGAAGAAGATTGTAAATCTGGAACATTTTGCCGTTGAGTTGAAGGGTCAATTGAATGCGACGGAATAGCGGTCACCAATAATTCTGACGCTAGCTTAACCGGCAAGAGGCTTGGCCCCTCCTCTTTTATCTTCGCTTGGGACTGGCACTACAGCAGAGTGCGAGCAGTGGTTTGGTTAAAATATGAAGCGGACACGAAGAAGAAGAAGAAAACGAGGAGAACTAAACTGATGGATGTCACTGGCTGAAATCTCCGTTTGAACTGGAGTCTTTCTCGAAGTTTATGATAGGAAGACAGATAATTAATTGGCCTCTAATTTCTTATTGCGCCGCTGTGAGCCATGGTTATTCGTTACCGCTCTCAGTGCGAGAACACACAGAGAAAAGGTATTGATAAGAGATAGACAGAAACAGAGACAGAGACAGAGAGAGGAGAGAAAGAGGAGAGAGAGAGGAGAGAGAGAGGAGAGAGAGAAAAACATACATGTAGAGAGAGAGAGAGAGAGAGAGAGAGAGAGAGAGAGAGAGAGAGAGAGAGAGAGATCCAAAATGAAGAGTCCTATGTAGACTCATAGAGTGCAGGGATTTAAGAGAATTCCGTAATTAATGAGAACCCAATGACGGTCAAGGATCGAGATTGAGTCATAACAGTGATCATATATCTCATAAAGTAGCAAGTGTGAGAGGTATTATAGAGGACTAGAAAGTAGAAACAGAGATACAGAAACAGACATGCAAGCAGAGAAGGATATATTCTGGGACAGAGAAACAGAATCAGAGACTGGTTTCGTAACACCATGCAGATAGAATTAGCAAAACTGAAATGCTCTATATACATGTATGCAGCGTTTGGGGTGGTGTACAGTTGCTGTGGCGAGCATTCGGACGAATTATTGGGTTGGGTGGAGGGTGGGTTGGGTGAATGGGTGAATGGGTCAGTCGGTCGGTCGGTCGGTGGGTTGGTAGCAGTGTCATTGAGATCCGTTGCTGTAAACGGCATGGACCGGAAGTCGGTTCGACCGCGTTCTGCGTTTCCGGAAGAGTTGAAGCCACGATATCATATTCATCGACCAAAATAGCAATCGTATAGACAGACAGACAGGCAGAGACAGAGACAGAGACAGAGGCAGAAACGGAGGCAGAGACAGAGAAAGAGGCAGAGAAAGAGGCAGGGGCAGAGGCTGAGGCAGTGACAAAGACAGTGGCAGAGACAGAGGCAGAGGCAGAGTCAGAGACAGAGACAGAGACAGAGTCAGAGGCAGAGACATAGGCAGATGTAGAGGCAGAGGCAGACTCTTGGAGAGACACTGAGAAGGCCTTTGGCGTGAGATTGGTTGAACGAGGTAGGATAGAATTGAAAGTGAAGCGACATAAAGCGTGACATCGGCTTTGTTGGAATCTCAGCTTCGAGATTATGAGAAATGAAATTTAGTCATGCTATGTAGAATGGACGGACGGAAGGAGGGAAAGAAGGACAAAAGGAGGGAAGGACGGAAGGACGGAAGGAGGGAAGGACGGAAGGACGGAAGGAGGGAAGGACGGAAGGACGGAAGGAGGGAAGGACGAAAGAACCGACGGACAGTGAACGCATGGTGCTCGTATAAAGACTGGACTAATAGTGGCAGGCTGTCCAGGCTATCTGTCTGACTGTCTATTTATCTGTCTGCTTGTCTGTCTGTTTATCTCTATCTGTCATTCTATCTGTCTATTTATCTATCCATCCGTCCATCCCAGGGATGTTTTTAAGGAATTTTTTTAACTGCACAACTCCTTATTTCCTTTCCTATAGTCCATGGTAAATTACTTCCAATCAAAAACAATGACCTATTTGCTCGTGTTAACTGTACAGAAGTGCTTCTACAACTACACATTTTGTGTACAACTGCTCGTTAAAAATGCCCTGATCCATCCATCCATCCATTCGAGAAATACCCTCGGAAAGCCATCCATCCATTCGCCCATCCATCTATCTATCCATTCATCCATCCATCCATAAACCCGGTTGGCTTCGTATAATCTTGGTCACCGGAATCACCACGTGGTGTTTGTCTTTCTCAACCAGCTGCTTCCGCTTTTGGATTACCACGTGGATAATTATGGGTCCTCGTTCACTTTTTTTATTTGCAGTCTTTGCTTTATTGCTCTGTCTGTTCTTAGAATTATCTAGGTCGAGCAAAACGATAAGAAAAACCTGTTCGCCCAGAACAGTTCTGCAATTCTCGCAAAATAAATAGTCATACATTATTAAATTGCTGCGAATTTGAGTTGAGCTTAACCAAAGAGAACGAAAACTAGTTCCTACTTTCTGTGTATGTATGTATACATACACATAAATTATTATGTAGGCCTATGTGCACTTGCTATAGCGCCCATTTAAAAATTCTACCCAGAAGCGCTCCCGGCTACAGCGCGGACACTGAATCGGAATTTCACGCCGAAGCGCTGAGCAATTGTGAGTGAAGGATTTCCCCTAGGTCCCTATGAGGCGGTTTGAGCTGGATTCGAACCTGCATTCCTCCGTCTGCAAGGCAATGAACATACCCGCTACACCACATTATTTACGGCACGCATCTTTCATCCAGTAGTCCACACGAAACAGTTCAATGTTGAAGGCTGTTTTGACTTAAACACATGAAGGACCCGCAGCAATCTGACGGTCTGTAAATAAACTACTGCCATCGAAGTAACTTTGTTTGGACGCTGGATAAAGATTTTTGCGACTACGATTAGGGTCACAATCCCCTACATATTATAATTAAATGATTATTAAATTATAATTAAATGATTATTAAATTATAATTAAATGATTAGTGAATTATACATGTACAAAGTTGGCTGCACCACCGTTGGAGCTAGATCTTGTTCCGCTCTCGTTTTCAGGAGAGACTAATGGCTAATGGCTAATGGCTAATGTCTAATGTCTAATGTCTGATGGCTCTTGGTCTCGGTGTGTTCAGGTCAACAGCAACAGCAAATGGGATGAGAACATTGAGAAGTGGTCCATTGAAGTGGAATTATTTCTATGACTAAACGACGACTTTTATCGTGCCAATCAGAGCAGGACAACTCGTGAAAGGATTAAAGTGGATCGAGTGTGGGTGGGTGGGTGAGTGTTTTCTAGGATGGGTGGGATGAATCACGAAGCACGGACTTAGTACAGCGCTCGTGAATAAGCTTGTGCCCTGCGCTTGGCTTTCGAGTGGCGCTTTAGAAATTTGGAGATTGCGATCACGATTTTGGTCAACGGTGCAGATCGAACATGTATGCTATAATTACTCTCTGCTGACTGTCCTTCCCTACATCCGCCTGTCTCACTCTCCCTGTCTTGCTCTGTGTCTCTGTCTCACTCTCCCTGTCCTGCTCTGTGTCTCTGTCGCTGTCTTCATATCTCACTGTCCTGTCATGACCAATGTATACCTAAGCAGCGGGATGTGGCCTCCGCCTCTTTTGGAAACATTTTGTCCATCCTTTGCATGACACATCCTTTTGTTCCTGACTACTAGGACAAGAGACAGCAGACCGTTGCCAGCCATCTGTTTTCGAGGACTGTCATCTGCGGGTGTTTGCCTTTGTGTGGACGACCTTTGTGAGTGACAATTGCTTGGAAAGATGTCCATGTGGACGGGACTATACTTCTTTGCGGATCTCTGTGTCTGACCATAATTTTGAGGTTTGCGGTGGGCAGCAACGATGTTTTAGCGTTTGTCTACAAAGTCGTGTGTTGTCAGAAGCTTTCCTGGTGTGTTCCCACATGGTCTACTGATACTGCTACTGTTACTGCTATTGCTACTGCTACCACTACTACTACTGCTGCTGCTGCTGCTACTACTACTGCTGCTGCTGCTACCACTACTACTACTACTACTACTATTACTACTAATACTACTACTACTACTACTACTACTACTACTACTACTACTACTACTACTACTACTACTACTACTACTACTACTACTACTACATCAACAACTACTGCTACAACAACAACAACTACTACTACTAGACCCTACTACTACCTTGTGATTGCTTTGTGTAAAGAATTCTAAATTGGATTGTTTTTCCACTGGAAAAAAAATTATGCCAAACTTAAAATTTGGAAACAAATATTATGTTTATGGCTTTATCATTCTCAATTATCTCGAAAGGCGATATTATATTAAACAAATTGGTCATCAAATTTATGCAAAACTACTCACAAATGATATAACAAAGAAATAACTGGTCTGTAAGTGAAATTGTACTGCATGTTGAAAACACACATGTGACGTCACATGTTGAGAAGATTGCACGCAACACTATATAATATACTAATACTCGCATGATCCATCACTCTTTTCCATGGTCGGCTATAACCATTGATGGATGTCATCAGAGAAGATGAATTGACTTGTACGCCACAACAATAGAAGAATGAATAGGTAACAGCTGCTGCTGCTGCTGCGTTTTTCCCATCATCAGTTCTGTAAGTACATGTGACCGGTCCATGCTGAGAAGCGAATAAAGCTTCGTTGACAGACATTCGATTTAGAATTATTGTTGACTGTTCGCCTGTATTGTATTGTACGTTATTGCATTGCATTGTATTGTACGTTATTGTATTGTATTGTATTGTACGTTTTTTTTATTGTATTGTATTGTAGGTTATTGTATTGCATCTATCAATTTATAAAGCGCCTCTCACTGTGCACACTAATCATGGACGCTCCCTTCAGTGCGAAAGACCTGCAGAGAAAAGACGGCGCTCTTTGTCTGTGTACAGTATGTCACATAGCAACTGTCAGTTTCTTATTGAAATCCTCGATCACCAGATGCAAGCAGTTACTGTAAAGGCTAAATGCATAAATTATACTCCTCAGCTGATGAGTATGACCACAATGTCAATCGCTGTTTACAAAATCGATTCATTCAGCTCTTCATGACTTCCTTTCAGTTCGCAATGCTGAAGCTATAGAGTCATAGAAATAGA
>OX243819.1:9122059-9177059 GCA_945859605.1 Lumbricus rubellus
TACCATGAGCGGTATTAGTGTCACAAAATTCTATATACGTCGAAACCAAATAGTATCCGGTTTTTCCGGGAGTGACACGAGTCATTCCCGCACTTATAACACCATCGGTTTTGAATCTTACACTATCGAAAGAAACTCTTGTGTGAGTTTTAGCGTCTATGGCTTGACGAGTTAAAGAATGAATGCTAAGCGCGGGACCGATTGTGATAGAATCTACATACTGCTTCGTAGCTGCATCGCTGGCGCTGTTGGGATTGTGTAGACCTGTAATGTAACCATCATGCATAAAGATGGTTGTATGCACATTTATTTGAGATGAAATATTGTATTGCGTCGACTTAACCATCTCTAACATGATTTCATTGTTTATTCTAAAACGAAATCCATCCATCGATTGTAATGTAATAGGATTGTTTAACGAACATTGTAGTTTATTTCGTATACTACCTAAGAAAACAGTGAATTCTTTATTATCTCCTCTCAAGTCCTTACAACCCATTGAACGCAGACGATCGGAGCCAACGTTTAAGATTAGATCACCAGTCATTGTATCACCAGTCTTAGCCACCTTCGATGCAACTTGTTCATTAACGTATTTCTTATTCGTCAAATGATTATCGTTGGACGGAGAATCGTCGTGATTCGTTATCAAATCAATTGCTTGACCACGACTTAAGGCTTCATCCATTCCTGCTGTCGAAGTGTTCGTTGTAGGTAGTCCTTTAATTTTGTGACCACCCATTTTTAAATTTCCAGTCACTGGATTTGCTCCATCCAATCGAAGAAAACTCTCATTTATTTGACTAAGTGTAACACCTCCAGCGATTACTCTTTGTGATGAACTAACATCGGTGTGACCGAATTTATCGACAGGCATTTTATATATAATAATAATTTTTAATGCAGATTAGTCATCGTATACATATAATTGCATTACCTGAATCTTTCGTATAAGATTATCTTCCCTTTGCCATGTAGATGTAACTCTGTAATATTGATATGCATCCGTAGTAGAAATATTTAAAACTATATCTTCAAAAGTTCTTGAAGAATAAGATAAGAATGCAAACACTACTCCATCATTGCTAGCGTAGAAATCGAAATAAGATACATTTTCTCTTTTCAAAACAATTCTCCACATTTTAACTGGCTCAGGACATTTAATTTGTAACCAAACAGTTTTATCTTCACCCGAAACCCAAGCTGCGTTAACATCGTCGGTGAGATTAGTGAAAGCATGGTAGGCTTTGTTTTCGTTATAACAAGCACTGGCACTAGCAACGAATCCTGTCACACTTTCATCAGCTTCCAAGGGAGGAATATATCCAACATGGCACTTTTTCAGAGATTTGTCGACGTAATTCTTTGTAGCAGCATCTTGAGCTAAAAGAGGATCGCTTAAATCGTTGATATTATTACTATTCATTAGGATATTTTGATAAACGTCGATTTTTCGATCGTTAGACGCTCTACCGATTCTCATTATATTTTCTGCGCCTATTTTGCATAGAAATCCATCCGTCGATTGTAATGTAATAGGATTGTTTAACGAACATTGTAGTTTATTTCGTATACTACCTAAGAAAATAGAGAATTCTTTATTTTCTCCTCTCAAGTCCTTACAACCCATTGAACGCAGACGATCGGAGCCAACGTTTAAGAACAAGTCGCCAGTCATGGTATCGCCAGTCTTAGACACTTTCGAAGCATCAACGTATTTCTTATTCGTCAAATGATTATCGTTGGACGGAGAATCATTGTGATTCGTTATCAAATCAATGGCTTGCCCCCTACTTAAAGCTTCATCCATTCCGGCAGTCGAAGTATTCGTTACTGGGAGACCTTTTATCACATGTCCATTCATTTTTAAATTTCCAGTCGGCAGATTTGCTCCATCACATCGAAGAAAATTAGCATTTATTTGACTAAGAGTTACACCTCCAGCGATTACTCTTCGTGATGTTCCTCCAAAATCGGTGTGACCAAATTTATCGACAGGCATTTTATATATAAAATAATTTTTAATGCAAGCCGTTTATAACTTCTTGAAAATTCATTCCATCGTTCATCGTCTTCTTTAAGACGTACAAACATAAATGGCCACAAAACACTTCGTTATCCGGCTGTATTCGCTCGCTGTTATATAACACTGGACGGCGTAAATACTTTATCAGTTCCAGAGGAGGAGGAAGGCCGTAACTATCGAAATATATTTTCTCGTTACCGCTCTTTAAGAAAGCGCACCAGTGCGAGCCCACCCCATTAGAACCATCTAGATTCAATATCCCACACTCATTCCGTCTAGGTTTCTTCGGTAGCTCGTCTCGTAAGAACACACCCCTAAAATTATTGATGTTTAGTTTCTTAGCCGCTTCGATTAGATCCACATTCGATAAAGCAATATTCGGTAGCACTACTCCACAAACATCGATTTGTTTGACGCTCATTTATTTAATATAAACATTAATTAAAAATTTTCAACGAGTAGTGACCATATGCCAAAGTATGAATTCCATCCTCCATTATTACCCGTTTATCGTCATCTGCAGATAATGCAACTTTATTAATTTCTTCTGTATAAATATCGTGATGATAAGATCTAATAACATTCATCGTTCGTTGTTGTTCCTTTTTAGTAAATAAACAGTCTTTATAATCTTCGTGAGTAATAGTTTTCTGGACAACATTCTTCTTAATACCTTTACATTTCTTGTGCTCATCTCCAGCAGCCATCTTATAAGAATACAACTTTGCTCTGAGTCCAATAAATTCTTTTATCTGTTTCCCACTAGCTTCATCCTTGAACATTCCAATAACTTTTTTATTTACTCCAACCTCAATACCAGATGGATGATCTCTCGGGTATTCACTCGTGTCGAATCGAGCTTTAATATCTTCTGCGATATCTGAGTAAAAGTCTTCAGTTTTAATTTCGTATGTCAAAGAATCTGTATCGGTAAATAATAATTTAGCTCTATTTCCGTATTTATCCTTGATGTAATTGTAATGAAATTCATACATCAACGTTTTGCTCAAGTCTAATATACACATGCCAAGATATATAGGTTTATTATAGTACAATTTAGTTTTTTTCATGTGAACGGCTATTAGATTTCATCGAAAATAGTACATCTCTCGTAATTAGGTTTAGCGGCTAGTTCAATAGCCCTCTCCTCATGACACACTAACTCTACATCAACACGATTTTCAATGTTCTCACAAGTTTTTCCAAAGACACTGTTATTCATTAACTTGAAAAAGTCTTTCTCAAAGTCATTAGTAGCTTTCGTTCTAAGAGCTGTATTTAAATCGATATACTTTTTCAACCAATCACTTTCTTCGAATAGTACACCTCTATGCACTTTTGTTATTTTCAAACCCAAGCTCTCATACAGCTTCAGATTATCGTAATGCAGCACATACTTCTTTTTATCGTTTAAGTTTGGAATTAACTTTTTGACTTTGTCAATCTCAATGCTTTCAGGAGCTAACGGAAAATCGTTATGCAGGTCGTGTAACTCTTTAGGGTATTCCAAATCAACTTCCAATATGCATGGAATACTTCTCCAATTTTTTAATTCATCTTCGTTCATCCATTTGAACCCGTGAGTAGGTAAATTTTTGATCATAGCCCATCCATATAGATTATTCGCATCCAGGTAAGTAATAAATGTAGAATTTTCGTTACTATTGAAATCGCTCATATATTTATTATTCGCTTTCCCGTAACGATTTGATATTGTGCTCACTCCTCTTCTCATCCCTTGCCTAAGCATCAGAATCATATCATAATCATTCAATAACTCCAATTTCACGCCTGTCAATTTTAAAGCGGCATCCCAGGCTAAACCAGGAGATGTAAAATACCATGCAGGGTCAAGCGTATAGTTCTTCATACACACATCTCTAAAGTTTTCGAAAACATCGGCAAGTAACAGAACATCCGAAACGTTGTATAAATCGTGATATTCTCTGAATGTTTTGCATCCAAATTCCTTCCATACCGTTTTTGCATGCTCGTAGTCTTCATCGCTAATATTCGAATCATTTAGCTTAGAATAGAATGCGGATTTTGGTGGTAGTTCGGTTTCATTAAAGGTAGTAAATGAATCGACGTAGTCATAAGGATATATGCCTTTTCTCAGCAAAAGATCGAGCTTCTTTCCAGTATATCGTTTCCCAATATTTTTACATTGGTCTTTGCTTAGGTTCCTCGATAAAGCATCAAGACTAGAAGCCATAAATTTAAAACTGTCGATAAAGCGCAATTCGCGCTTGACGGTAATCTCTTTTCCCTCTTTATTTACAAACTTATCAACAACGACCTCTCTGCTAAAAGATATATACTTTTCCTCGTTATTAGGTATGCAATTAATTTTCTCTCCATTATTACCTCTCAGTTTCTTAATGAACAGATGACAATCGTACCCGGAAAGATTATGAAACACTACAGGGAAAAACTTGGGGACTTTATAGTTTACATTACAAATGTTATGAGCAGCCCCTCTAAATTTACCGCTAAGATGACAGTGATCTCTCACTCGGTCTTCGCCCAACGGTTTTTCACAGATATGGCATATAGTAGCTCCATCAAAACACTTCTTGTCCTCTTCTGTAAATATCATCTTCTTAGGGAATTTAAATTGATTATATATTTGTTTTATATTCTCTTCTAGTTTATCTACAAATATTTGACCAACATCATCATCTTCGCTTTCAGCCGTAAACGTCACAGGATCTTGAGAATATACACTATCGTCGAAACATTTTATGTGGTAACAAAAGGAGCTAGGAATATGCTTTTGATATTTATTAGTGTACGACAACTCTGGATTTGGTTGGCATGTATCGATCGGTTTTACAAAAGACTCAAAATCTGCGTAGACTATAAACGGAACCCTCATAGAATTGTTATAATTTTTAAAACTTAACATAGTTCCTTTTTCTGGCATTTCTATTTTTTGTGCGTTATGGTGTTTGCAGTACTCATTATGGTTGTTAAGCGCTTCTGTCGTTGTGAAACCATTCATACACCTTTTACAATAGTGCGCTGAATAATGCGAATTTGCTGTTCGGAACGTCATCAATCGGTTAAAATTCTTTATCCAACAATAATGTTTTTTTTCTCCATCAGATATAAGCAAAAGATCTACACAAATATCGCTTTCACAGTTAGACAGATAAAGCGGATAGACATGTTTTTCGTAACCAAATATATTAACACTAATATTATTATTTCTCTCAAATTTACCTATCACATTAGCATCAGTCGCTACCGGAAACTCAATACCACTCCAATTAAGTTTTTTCGATTGTTCTTTCAAAGCTTTCGTTATTTTTTCCGGATTTTTTACAACCGGATTCAAAGCTCTAGTGATACACCATTTGAAACATTCTTCGTCGTCGTTTTTCATATTTATAATAGCCTTTTTATTAGCTAAGAAGCTGGGAAGTGGAATGTAAGAACTACCTCTTAAGGGTGTATATTTTACCGTATTTATATCTAATTTTACAACAGCTTTAAATCTCCAATTACTTCCTTGCATCTGAAAACTGGCAATAGACTCCATGATTTTATCCTTCTTTCTGCTGTACAGGCCCGGCCTTAGGGCAAGGCGAGCGAGGCAACCGCCTTGGGCCCCGCGCTTCCAGGGGCCCCGCGCTGCTGGCTGTAATTTTTTTCTTTGACGATATTGACAATGGTTACGTCGTATAACAACTATGCTATGCTTGCAGTCAATTTGTCACGCGAATGTGACAAGGTGATTTTGAAAGAACGAAACTTCGCTAAACCTTAAAGCGAGTCACAGCTAGCCTACTTTTTAGCATTGACCTGCATGTAAAAATTAATTCTCTCCAGATAACACTAATTAGGGCCTAACTGATTTTGCTTCAAATTTGCAATTGGACAGCCGCATACATTTTTGCTGGGGAGGGCAAAACACAATGATAGTGGGAAAAATTTTAACGACAGCTTAGAAAATGCAAAACAGGAAGTTTTGAACATGGATATTTTCAGAGAGGTGCCTAAATGTGGCCTAAATTTATCAGTTTCACTTTGCGAATAATTAGCATCATTAGTGCTTTGGCGAAAAGAAATTTGTCAAAACCAAAAACGCAGACCTAACATGCATCATTTTAAATCAACTAGGCCTATGTATATGTTTAGGCCACATCAATGTGGTTTGTTTTAAAATAGTGCTCTTAACTCAACAGAAATTTGGGAAACAACGTTAAGTGTCCCATCTTAGGTGACTCTCCCCCACCAGTGCCGCATTGACAGGAAATCAACTGCGTAAATTTAAGCTTGAGGACCTGCTGCTGCCTTGGGCCCCGCAAACCCTAGGGCCGGGCCTGCTGCTGTATATTTCATTCAAGTCGGTTGCTTCTAAAATAACTTCTGCCCTGGAAACGAATGGTATATCCTCAGAAGTCACTATTCCAGATTTCATATCTACTCGTTCCATAGTACAAGTAAGAACCAAATTAGTCTTTGTCTGGCGATTGTTCGACAACAGATTTACTACCTGCGGTCTAACGAAATCAAGAAACGAAGAGGCGTCCATTCCATTAATTCCATCTATTCTATACTGCTTGGTGAATCCTTTAATAGCCGACGCCGTTTCTCGAATTTTAATTTTATCAAATATCCTGGAAACAGTTGACTTCAATGATTCCAGTTTTTCGTTAACGACTTTATTGTCTTGTTCAGGCACATAACTAAGTAACCAATCCGCAAAATCATTTAATTTGGATCTAACCCTATTTTTGTATTTTCTCTTAGGCGCTACTGGTTTGTATTTACCAGGTGTAGACGTAAGCGTAGGAACCTTAATGTCAGGAACCGGCGAGTCGAGCAAGTGTTCAACATGGTTCATGTTTCTTAAACTACTTTTCTTTAAATCCATTTTATCTTACCACGCAAAAATATTAATACATTATTTGTGAGATCGAAGATCCACTTATCTGTGAGATCGAAGATCCACTTATCTGTGAGATCGAAGATCCACACTTTAATTTCATATCATTCTATCTCTCATACACTTTAATTTCGTATCTATCTCTCCAGACATTTCCGTTATGATAAGCTATTATGCCAGCACTCTGACCATACGCCTTAGCAGCTTTATACATCGATGGATACGAGGTAACAACGCCAGTCTCTCGATCTATAATATCTACTCTTCTCGGTTGTTTCCTGATACTACCCAACGTATCATGTCGATATGACACAGACTTGTAGTCCGTCGGAAGAATATTCTTTTCAATCAGTACAGCTATCATTTGAGGTTTGTTGAGATGCGAAGTGCCTGTAACATCGTGATGCTTGGCTAACATTCTAAGCTCTGGTAGCTTCATAATATATAAGTATTCTTTAAATCAATTTTCCATACACTACACTCATTTTCTGCCCATCCGATTGGAACTGCAGCAACCTATCTGAAATTACGACAGCATACGCTTCGGTGTCGGCTGGCACTGCTGCATTGAAAAGAGCCTTAATTTGTATATCAACGACTGACGATTTCAAACGCTCGGATTGTTTGCTTACATCGAACACGAACAACGGATATAATTCTTTATAATCTACAGGTGTTATATTGCTTTGCGTAATCAACTTGTCCATACCGTAAAACTTTTGACTAAAGGAGGACGCGTCTCTGTACGCTCTGGAGAATTGTTGATTAGGAAACGACAGGTTATGGTCGACAGCTGGATATCTTTCTTGATTCATCATCACATAAATGTTCTTGAGATCGCAGTGATTAAATAGCGACGGATTACTTTCCTGATTACCGCTACGGTCCGTCTGAAATCCTACGATGATATATCTAGGTTTCTCCGGTGATGTTTTAACGCTTAATCTCCAACTGAAACTTGTCGACTGAGGAACTGTTATCGTATCGCATTGACGAGCTCTATACGCAACTGGCAACGTTAATTTCGATTCAATCGTCTTATACAACTGCATTCGTTCCATATCGGAAGGAATAACGTGTGGAATAAACCATGAAATTTTGTTTATCGCAACTTTTCCAGCAGCTGCAGCGTTATCTCGGAATATTGCATCATCGTCGGCTTTACGAACTAAAGTCAGCGTCTGTTTGAAGCCGTAAATAATCTTGTCGTAATCATCGCAAAACCCGAAAATATGCTTCAACGGAACAATAAAGCTGAACATTCCTTTAGTGTTTGGTTTGCGAATGAGAAAGCTTTGCCTAGTGGCAAATCCGGGGTTGTCCGCAATAACAGCAGTCGCTCCAGTGTCTTTATACCACAGCTGATTTAAGCCTTGAGTCAGCTGAAAATCGTTTGGATACGTAAGTAAACCGAGCATCGTTGTAGCTTGACCCGGATGAAATAGCGTTTCGATTTCTTGATTAGATAACTGATAGGATATTTGACTGAATAGATACATAAGCCCATTATTCGTGAGAGCAACTAAATCGGCATTAACGTATGCGGTGTCATCGGTTTTAATTAGTCTTCCTTCGAATTGTAGATATGACTCTGCTGGGTGACTGTATAAGTCTTGTAATTCAATATTTATTCTTATTTCACCAGAACTGTTAAGGTTAGTTCTCGCTACAGGTTCGTACTCGTGCCATTCGTATCGCTCGATACCTTCATCGATCAATGGTTGCTCTGTGAATCTTAGAATATCGGATTGCATTTTATAATACATATATTTTTAAATAAGAAAATAAATTTTTAAGCAAAATAAATTTAAGCTGCCATTTTCAAACCACCTCCGTTTAAGCGTTTTACGAGATCTTGAATTCTAATAGCTCCTCCCGTCATTTGCGGATTCGATCCTAGTAATCTAGCTAGAATGACTTTAGTTTCCTGAGTTATAGGCTGCTGAACGGTGGTTGGTGGGAGTATCTTATTGAGTAATCGTTTTCCAACGTCGATCGCCTTATCCTTAGCAACACTCCCAATCTCTTTGACGGCTGTGCTCGCAATTTGTTTGGCTGCATTCGATGTCAGTAGCCTCTTGAGAAATCCTGCAATGGAATCGAATATTCCTGCTCCACCGACAACGTGTACTTTTTTATAACTTCTTCTCGCAAGGACCAGCATTTCTATATCATCAATTTTTAAATTAGATCATCAATTTTTAAATTAGATCATCAATTTTTTATATTCATCTTTGGTTATCACTCCTTGTCTTAGTAACTCATCCGTCATACCTACAATTTCATTTCTTACACCCGTATTTCCCGCTTTGTAGCTATATATTCGCAACTCTAATTGTTTTACTAATTCATTTGGATCTGAAGGAATGGTAATTATTCCGCTTCCTGTTTTACCTCTTAACTTTATGTAATCGTCCCATATGGGTTTTATTATCTTTGCATATTTTACACTTCTAGACGATTTAGGTTTGTTTGGTTTATTTGGCTGACTCATGGCATTCGTTTTAGTTAGAATCTCGGCGTATTCTTCGAGATCACGATTATCATAAATTGAACTGTTTGGATTAGCTAACGTTAACAATTCCCATAATCCTGGAGTTCCTTGATAAGTTGTGGTTCCAACTGTAATATCATTTCCTTGGATTGAGGCTTCGCTGTCACCGATGTAGAATTTTCCATCTCTTGATCTTAATCCGAATGTTGTGTCCACAAGTCTTCTATCAGAAGCATATTTTTTAAGGTATTCAACTGCAATATTTCCTAATTCTAACCTTCTAATGTCTTCTTCTGGGTCATCGTCATCGTACGCCTCTATAGACGGATACTGGGGAAATTGAATAGTTTTCAACGAATCTGGAAGTGATTTTAGAGCAAGTGATGTTGCTGCAGAATTATCCTTTATTGTCGACAGCAAAGCGTTTTGTTCTTTCGAAATTGCTGATTGAGAGTCGACTATTGGTTTGTAGATTTTCGTTAATTCTCGTTGAAGTCCAAGATCATCTATTCTCTCTGAGAGAAAGTTTTGTTTAATATTTTTTTTCGTTTTTAAAAACTCTTCGATAATAAAATCTCTTTTTGCAGGATCGCTAATTTTCAGTAGTGACATTTTTTATTATAATGTTTAAAACGTAACGTAAAACGTAAACGTAAAACGTAAACATAAAACGTAAACGTAAAACGTACACGTTATGCATCGTAGTAATTAACATAACATATGGAGTCTTTTTCGTTTATAGTAACTGGTGAATCGGAGTTGTTTTGTATTGTAATTATTATATCCTCTGCGTCCTCTAGTACTGTACCATCTTGAAGGCTCAGTCTGAGTTGTTTCAACTTCTGTCTAAGAGAGACTAGACACATTCCACTGGTCATTCGGACTCCAAGGCCTACTTCTACTGTAATATTTGTCTTTGGTTCAATCGTTATCGCTTGCTGAGCAAAAATCTCATATCTATCGCCTGCTCGTTGTCTTGCAGGAGCGTGAGTGACCACTTTAGGCATCCAAATTATCGGACTCACACGAGGCTTCCGTTTGGTGATAAATTTGTGTATTGGGTGACCGTATCCAGACATTTATATAAGAGATTGTTTAAAGTAACATTCCAAGAATAGGAATATTTTTAAATGGTGAATTGGGACCAAGTATAAGACCTTCACCGCTGATATATCCTGTTCCTCTTTTCATAAACAGACCGGACCCGATATCGAAATACCCTTTTTCCACGGAGATAGAAAAAGACCTTCGCCAGCAGGCCTTATCTTACAGCATATTCCTCCTTTCTTAACGTAGAGCACGCCAGATCCACTTACCGGGTGTGAGATCGAAGATCCACTAATTTTATCAACAATTTTGGAACCAGCTGCAGAACCCAATCCTGTTAAGGCTCCTGTGGCTAAACTCGGAAGAACACTAGACAGAAGAAACTTTCCGGCTGTTGCTAAGAACGGTAGAATAGCTCCAATAAACCCGCCTTCGACTCTCGCATTGTCTTCTAATTGCTTTTTGCCCATTTTAATTGTCACGCCAGTTCCATTCTGATACGCTTTAGTTAACTTGTTAATTTGCCTCTGGTTTAGAGCTAATACATGATCACCAGTTATGTCTCCATGAGAAAGTCTTATACTCACCCCAGTTCCTACTTGAACAGCTCGCTTAATCTTCTCTTTTTGCCCTTCAGAAATATTAACTTTGACCTTAGCGTAAGCGCTCATCTTATATTAAATATAAACTTTAAATTAAACCTCTCTTATGTGAAATCGTATCGACAATTCCTCACCTCTTAAATTAATTAGTTTTCCATGTTGGTCTGTTAGTTTTGTTTCCATCGATGAAATAGAGTATAGCGTTATTGGAAGATATACCAGATTATGAGGAGATTCGATTATCTTGTAACCAGGCCCGACCGATGGAAAGAAAGAATAAATTATGTTCTCCGTAGTTCCGTTGGCATACGATGATCCTATTATATCACTGGTAATTCGTAAACTATTCACGCTGTTTATATCGACTATGTGCTCGGATTCGTTATATCCTTCGGAGTATACACGACTCTGAAATCCTAGAACGGTACTAATTGAATTTGGTACTGTAAAATCAACTTTATAGTTCTCATCAATTTCCAAAACAGCCTTCAAAGTATTGTTATTTGGTTGCAACTTTATACATTGTCCATGACCTTCTTCTTTTAGAATTCTCTGTATGTAATCGTTTAAGTCTATGATTTCATAGCAACCGGTTGGAATGTCTAAATCTTTCCACGTTACACCGTTATCTGACGAATATACGAATTTATTATTTGTTTCATCTATATTAGGAAAACTGTAGTAAGTTTCAAGATTGACAAGAGCCATTTCATACGTTTTACTTTTGTCCAGTTCGATTAGTGGATTAAATTTCGTTCGAATTCGTGTGCTCCTTTCGCTCAACAAAATGCAAAAGGATTCTTTAGCCTCTGTGTTGCGTGCAATCGTTTGAGTATTAGATAAAATTTCGTCAAGAAGGGTTTCCATTTTAGATAGCTATTTTTAAACCTAGAATATAAAATCTTAAATTTTGTTATCATTTTATTATTGCTTTTATTTAATGTAAAATGTATCTAATCCAGATCTGTACCTGCCCTTATTTGTTTTACTAGTAAGGTCTATAACCACAAAACCATGCGTTTCATCCCACGCAGTTTTGCATAGTTTTCGAAATTCTTCAATAGTCATATCATCTACGCCTATATGATCGCTGTAGATATGATTAATATTTTTTAGGTCTTGAGGGAATAGACATATAAAGTTAGCATTCTCTCTTATAGTTTGTCTAGGCAGCTTGAAATAATTTTGTGCTAGGTAAAAGCAGTCTACATTACTATGCCTACCTCTTATATAATACGATTCGCATTTATTTTGTCGCTCTAACTGTAAATCATCAAAAATCATGAGATTCTTCTTATCTCGACTTAAGTCTCGTGGATCTGGAACATCTTCAGAGGTTTCAAAGAACTTGCATTCTATATCCGATTTTTTTGCTATGTTTTTAGACATCTCCTCGACTACGGCGGTCGGTGATACATTTAATTTCATTATCTCATCGCGATTATCAAAAAGTCTTATAATTGCTTCCTTTGGTAATTTCTCTTCGAATGCTTTTTTAAGTATCTTGTATTCTGATTGAAATAAACTTTTGCCGAAGATTTGCAAGTTATCATAGTCTAGCCAACCAGGTCTCAGTAGTAAATTAAGTAGTAATATTGTCTTGCCGCATTGAGACTTACCGACGATCAAACCTCTGATGCTTCTTGGTAGGAGAGGACTGTTAAAGCGTTTAGATGTATCTTCATTCCATGACAGGTCATGGACTTCCATTTTAATTATATTATATTAAAATGGAGCACAACTCGTATTGTGTAAAATGTAAGCGACAAACTGAATCTAAAGATGTTCAACGAGTCGTCAGTAAGAATGGTAGACCTATGCTTAGGGGTGTGTGCGTTGAGTGTGGCGCTAGAAAAACTCAGTTTACTAAAATGTCCACCGCTACAGGTGGTGATTTGGTCTCAGCTCTCAATTCTGCTACTTCTAATATTAAACTTCCATGGGCAAAGTACCCGGGTGAAATGCATCTTCCAGGACATTCTTTCACGGGTCCAGGAACTCGACTGGATTTGCGTTTAAACCCTGACGGGACGCCAAAAGACTGGAGTAAACCAGTAGATAGAGTTGATCAAGCAGCCTATCGCCATGACATGGCTTATGCTAAACATACTGATACAGCAGGGAGAAACGTCGCTGACAGAGCTATGATAGATGAATTAAATAATATACCTAATCCTTCTTTCCGCGAACGAATTGAAAGATCTATAGTTAAACCAATTTTATCAACGAAAACCCATTTTGGAATGGGGTTGAAAAAAAACCTCTGAGATGGACAGACCAACTTGCTGACGAATTGCATAAACCTATAGTCAGGAAGTTCAGGAAGCGAGTTGTTTATGTTCAGGGAGTGGACAAAGTTTGGGCAGCAGACTTGATTGACATGCAGGCTTATGCTAAATTTAATTCTGGTGTGAAATATTTGTTAAGCGTCATTGATATATTCTCCAAGTATGCATTTATTCAGCCGTTAAAAGATAAGCGCGGAGAATCTGTGGCAGATGCTTTCGTTAAAATATTTAATACGAGCAAAAGAAGGGGTGAAAAACTTTGGGTCGATAAGGGATCTGAATTCTATAATAAACAGGTAAAATCATTAGGTATGCAGTTGTACTCAACTGAGAATGAAGAGAAATCTTGTATCGTAGAAAGATTTAATAGAACAGTGAAAGAGAAAATGTTCAAATATTTTACAGCAAATTCAACTCAGAGATATATCGATGTTTTAGATAATATGGTTAATTTATACAACAACACAAGACATTCTTCCATTAAAATGACTCCTGTTAAAGCGAGTATCAAAGCAAACGAATGGGTTGTGTGGATGAATTTATACGGCGACGCTGTACCTGAAACTGTTAAACCTAAATTTTCGGTAGGAGATAAAGTAAGAATTTCTAAGAAGAAAAAGACATTTGAGAAAGGTTACACAAATCGTTGGACACAAGAAATTTTTACTATAACACAAATCCAATACACAGACCCTATAACCTATAAAATATCTGACTATCATGGAGAAGAAATAAAAGGGACATTTTATGAAGCTGAGTTACAATCGACAACGCAAGATACATTTAAAATAGAGAAGATTATTAGGAAACGTGGAAGTCGTTCTTTAGTTAAATGGTTAGGCTATGATGATTCATTCAATTCATGGATTGATAATAAAGACTTGATATCATTGTGATTTTAACTGATTTACTACTACTATTAGCAAACTGATTTACTACTACAGCCCTTGTGCAATCATTACTTCTCTATGAATAACAACACGCTGTAATAACAAGTTCTAATGTACATTCGCAGCCTGTTCTAAGAAGAAAAAGACATTCGAGAAAACAAAATTCTTGACTTTTTGGAACGGATGACTAAAAAAAAAAAGAAAAAAAAAACCTAGGAAAAAAAAAAAAAAAAAAAAAACCTAGAAAAAAAAACCCTAGAAAAAAAGTTAGAAAAAAAACCTAGGAAAAAAAAACTTAGAAAAAAAAACCTAGAAAAAAAATCCTAGAAAAAAAAATCCTAGAAAAAAACCTAGAAAAAAAAGTTAGGAAAAAAACCTAGGAAAAAAAAACTTAGAAAAAGTTAGAAAAAAAGCTAGAAAAACCTGGGGTTTTTTTACCGACCAACTTGGGTTTTTTAATTTTTCAGAGTGACAGCCCTGGTGCTTTTTGGGCGGTGAAAAATTTTCTTCCCTTCGACCACTCCTTCGTCCCCCCGAACTTTTCAGCCAGGTTTCCGCCTATGCTGTAATAAGATTCGCAGATCAGTTAGCATGCTTTAAAAACAAGTTCTACTGTAAATTCACAGATCACGAATTAATAACAAGTTCTACTGTAGCCTACTGCAGCTTAGTATCATTGATGATGATACCGAAAGTAGCACGCTGTAATAACATTCGTTCGCAGATCACAAGTTCTACTGTACATTCGCAGATCACGAAGCACGCAGTAATAATATTCGCTCGCAGATCACGAAGCACGCTTTAATAACAAGTTCTAATGTACTGCTGCTTGGTCTCACTGACGATACCAAAAGTCGGTCATGCAGCACGCTGTAATAATATTCGCTCGCAGATCACGAAGCACGCAGTAATAACAAGTTCTAATGTACTGCTGCTTGGTCTCACTGACGATACCAAAAGTCGGTCATGCAGCACGCTGTAATAACATTCGTTCGCAGATCACGAAGCACGCAGTAATAATATTCGCTCGCAGATCACGAAGCACGCTTTAATAACAAGTTCTAATGTACTGCTGCTTGGTCTCACTGACGATACCAAAAGTCGGTCATGCAGCACGCTGTAATAACATTCGTTCGCAGATCACAAGTTCTACTGTACATTCGCAGATCACAAAGCACGCAGTAATAACAAGTTCTACTGACGTAGGCCTCCTTCGCGACAAAATAAATTATTATAATCACCTGCGTCACGCGCTACAAGTCCTACACAATCGCAAGTCTCATATTGGTACCAAAAGTAGGTCATATGAACACGCTGAAGTAAAAACTCCTACATAAGAACATTTTATGACTCTGTAAGGTTAAGAATCATCCTGCAGCAGCCTATCTTCGTCTTCGACTTCCATTGGAGAACTCGCAGTACTGTTTAAACGTTCTTTGTAACCAGGATCAACGTTCAGATTCAATTCGTTTTCGACTTGCGTTTCTACAGGATCGATGGTAGATGTACTGTTATGAGCACAGATTTCGACTTGAGATTTTAGTTTCATCCTAAGACCGTCGTCGATGTTGAGAAGGTTTTCGATTCTGCTGTGGTGTTTTGTGAGTTGTGAAAAGGATAGACCACAATAGATCAACCCGGGATAGCTTTTGATAAGTGTTGAAAATTGGCGAGCGAACAAAGACACCTGCTGAAAAAAAATATTGATTTATAATTATTGATTTCCTTACGGTAGGCCTATACGCCTACATTTGGCTTGTTAGGTTTGCTACAGGTGTTATTGTTGTGTAAATCAATACCTTTGTCCTGGCCTTTGTTGAACTATCCATCCATCTATCTATCCATCCATCCAATCATCTATCTATCTATCTATCTATCTATCTATCTATCTATCTATCTATCTATCTGTCTCTCTATCTATCCATCCATCCAATCATCTATCTATCTATCTATCTATCTATCTATCTATCTATCTATCTATCTATCTATCTATCTATCTATCTATCTATCTGTCTCTCTATCTATCTATCTATCTATCTATCTATCTATCTATCTATCTATCTATCTATCTATCTATCTATCTATCTATCTATCTATCTATCTCTCTCTCTATCTACCTATCTCTCTATCTATCTATCTTCCTATCTATCTCTCTATCTCTCTATCTCTCTATCTCTCTATCTATCTATCTATCTATCTATCTATCTATCTATCTATCTATCTATCTATCTATCTATCTATCTATCTATCTATCTATCTATCTATCTATCTATCTATCTATCTATCTATCTATCTATCTATCTATCTATCTGTCTATCTCTCTATCTTTCTATCTATCTACCTATCTATCTCTCTATCTATCTATCTATCTATCTATCTATCTATCTATCTATCTATCTATCTATCTATCTGTCTATCTCTCTATCTATCTGTCTATCTGTCTATCTCTCTATCTATCTATCTATCTACCTATCTATCTCTCTATCTATCTATCTATCTATCTATCTATCTATCTATCTATCTATCTATCTATCTATCTATCTATCTATCTGTCTATCTACCTATCTATCTATCTATCTATCTCTCTATCTATCTATCTATCTATCTATCTATCTATCTATCTCTCTATCTATCTATCTATCTATCTATCTATCTATCTATCTATCTATCTATCTATCTGTCTCGTTAAATAACTAAAATGAGCTAGAGGTGGGTGATGATTAGAGTTGAAATGATGAGAGATGAGATATAATATAACAGACCGTGCAATGCTCCAAATTTACCTGTTTACAGTTGCGCTTACAATGGCTACGTATGTAGCCTAGGTCAACGTTGTCGTGACTGAGCGAGCCAGATGGTCATGAATCACACCATCTGCTTTGGCTCGCGCTCTCTCTCTCGAGCTGCTGCAGCTGCTGGCTTAAGGCGGATGTGTAAACAGAGCACGCTGAGTATGATGCGCCAATGGGGATGAAGTGTTAGCGACTTCATTTTCAAGACCTCGGGCGGTCCTCTCCCTCGCCGTCTCAAGGTATTGATTTACACAACAATAACACCTGTAATATAACAAATTAATGGACCGTGTACTCATCATAGCTGAGTCGGCTAGAGGAACAGAAATCTCGTTACAAATTTCTGCCCCGGCGGAGAATTGAACCCCCGACCTCTTGGTCGACAGTCCAGCGCGCTAACCACTGTACTACCGAGCACCCCCCTCAGGAAATAATAAAAGACATCCAGAGGGCAGTGGCCAATCCTCTCCCTCACCGTCTCATCATCCACTGACCGTGTACTCATCATAGCTGAGTAGACAGTCCAGCGCGCTATCCACTGTACTACCGAGCACCCCCCTCAGGAAATAATAAAAGACATCCAGAAGCGAAGATTAACTACTACTCACACGCACACGTTGCCCAAACCTATTGCAGAAATCTTTCAACGGTGGAAAGAGTTGTCAGTGATTGACGTTTAAGAAATCCTCCTTTCTAACTACACATGCTTAGACGGCACTACGCATACACACACGCAACCACACACAAACACACACACACACACACGGACACACACACACGCACACAAACACGCGCGCACACACACAAGCACACGCACACGCACACAAACTCTATCTTCCTTCCAGCACGATTTTTCATTAAGCGTGTTAAGTGTATGTTTCGTCAACGCGAATCCTGATCTAATTAAATTTCGAGAGAGTTCAGATCAATCTTAGATTATTGCTCACGAGCATTTAATTGGAGAAGATCACGTGACCAGCAGATACACGTACACGCACTCACACACGCACATGCACACATTGCTCAAACGTATTGCAGAAATTTTTCAACGGTTGAAAGCTTTGTCGTTGATTGACGTCCAAGAAATCCTCCGTAATAAGCGAATGGAAGAAACCAATGAATTGAGATAAATTCATCATTCAACATTTGAGTAAAATACACAACTTCATCCATAATCAATATTGTAAAATTCATTCCTTCTTCTTCCACCTCCTCTTCCTTTTCCTTTTCTTCCTCCTTTTCTTCTTTTGTTTATTCCCCTTCCTTCCTTATTTCCTACCTTCCTCCACCTCCTCTCCACCTCCTCGTTCTTTTTTCTTCTTCATCGTCATCGTAATCGTCTGCTGAATATAAGCTTACTACTGAGTATAGTGCTGAATATACTGCTGAATATACTGCTGAATATAGTGCTGAATAAACTACTGAATATAGTGCTGAATACACTGCTGAATATAGTGCTGAATATACTGCTGAATATACTACTGAATATAGTGCTGAATATACTGCTGAATATAGTGCTGAATATAGTGCTGAATATAGTGCTGAATATAGTGCTGAATATACTGCTGAATATACAGATGAATATACTGATGAATATCGTGCTGCATATACGGATGAATTATAGTGCTGAATATACTGCTGCATATAGTGCTGAATATAGTGCTGAATAGGCTATAGACTATAGTGCTGAATATGCTGCTGAATATAGTGCTGCTCCTGCTCCTCCTACTACTGCTGCTGCTGCTGCTGCTGCTGCTGCTGCTACTACTCCTATAATTATACTAACTATGCTGTTACTACTTTTACTGCTGCTACATAATACTCGAATGCGCAATGGTAGCGATGACGAACGGACGAAAGCAGGAAGCGATGGAAAATCGTAGACGAGTTGCACGGACGAAGCATCATGTGTCACTCGTAGAATCATTACGAAGCATAGAGTGACGTCATCGTCTGCAGTTGTCAGTGGCTCCCTCTGTTCGTCAGCTGAATGCAATGCGCGTCACTGAAGACTATGATGAAATATTTCTCAGCAGACGGATGCATAACAAATGAACTGCTGTCAAAATCTGTCTCCTCTCATCATAATCATGTCGCATCATTAATATTCGTCGACAGGCACACAGTTTTTTCTTCGACACAGTCGTGCGTACAAAATAATGTACATGTAGATGCTCTTGAATAAGCTAGACTTCTTTGCACTTAGCTTTCGAGTGACGTTTTAAAAAATGTATTCGGAAATTACAATACTCGTCTAAGATTGCACGCACTCATTATATATATATATATATATATATATATAATCATATATAATAGGCCTATATGTATATAACTATATATAATATATGTATACATTGTATATAGGTCTATAAATATCCGAAAAAAAATTGCCGGCTCCAGTTACGACCGCCAATGAACAGAACTGGAAATTGCTTCTTCATTCTTTTGCTCGTTGACTCGTCCGTCGCTCGTTTTATGTTCCGCGCTCGTATACACGGGCAGTGCCAATCCCAAGCCTGGAAAATTAGGAGGGCGACTTTAATTATCATCTTTAACAGGACATGGTTCCGTTCAACAGTGGCTAGCCAACCAACCAACCAAACATCTCAGTGTATCCATCCATCCTTCCAACCATCAGTCTTTTCCATCCTTCTCGATGTCTGTCCTTCTGTGCTGCTTCATGTACGTGTGTGTCTTCCTCGCAGCGCTCCATTGTACTTGCTTCTCATCCATCCATGCTTCCGTAATCGTTCAGTTATCCTCCCCTGTAGGATTGCCTCTTCCTTCCCAACAGTCATCAGTCCGCATAATTCCTTTCGTATCCATTACCAGTTCCTCCAGAAGTTCCAGTCCCTTCCCTCTTTCATCCAGTTTCGGGTCATGAAGAGCAGAGAATCGTCGGCAGCGAAGCAGAGAATATTATGTATTATTGTCGCTGTGATGTGATCTCTTATGCATGGCGACATGCAGTGTAGGCTACATGCATATAATGGAGTCAGAAGACTATTGTTGCACGGTGCGAATCTATTATAGGGTGTCTTTAGACCAGAGAGACAGAGAGACAGGAATATTTACAGAGAGACAGGAAAATTTACAGAGAAACAGGGCTACAGGAATATTTACAGAAGGACAGAGAGACAGAGATATTGAGAAACAGAGAGACCAAGAGAGAGAGAGAGAGAGACAGAGACAGAGAGAGAGAAAAAAGAGAGAAGAGAGAGAGGAGAGAAAGAGAGAGATAGTCAAAGAGACAGACAGACGGAGAGAAAAAGAAAGCGAAAAGAGAGAGGAGAGAAAGAGAGAGAAAGAGAGACATACATAGAAAGAGAGGAGAGAAAGAGAGAGAGAGAGAGAGTGAAAGAGACAGACAGACAGACAGACAGACAGAGAATGGGAGAGACGCAGAACGCGTTATAGAAACAGAAATGGTTGAATTGGTATATCGCTTCGCTGAGTAGGCTCTATAGAGAGAAGTAGAAGTGGACTATATAAAATAGAATGTGATCATTAGTGACAATACGAGTGGACTTCAATAAAGTGAAGAGAAGCAGCAAAGTACATAGTTGAGAATTTATGGATAGATGAGAATTCATTGCTTCGTGTCTTGTATACGTCTAGGTTTTTTTTATCAGCGTCGTCGACGTCCTCATCATCGACATCCTCCTCCTCATCCTCCTCATAATCATCATCGTCATCATCCTCCTCCTCATGATCATCATCGTCATCATCTCCATTATCGTCATCGTCATCGTCGTCGTCATCGTCGTCGTCGTCGTCATCATCATCATCATCATCATCATCATCATCATCATCATCATCATCATCATCATCATCATCATCATCATCATCATCATCATCATCATCATTCTCATCATTCTCATCGTTCTCATCAACCAATTCGTCTGCTTTCGTCTCTGTCTCCTTCTGCATTCCTCCATCTGCAACAGCAGCATCATCATCATCTGTCATCGCTTGCTGTTGTCAAACCATCTGCTCAATGAAACATGAGAGACTCGCTCAGCTTAACATTATTGTACGGATTCACTCATGCAGACGTCACGTTGCCATTGACGACCGAAAAACACCATCTGGTCTTGTCATAGCTTCGCGTCTTATTATACGCCTAGTCTTTTTTCATATCAACGTCGTCGCCATCATCATTATCATAGTCGTCTTTATCATCATCGTCATCATCATCATCATCATCATCATCATCATCATCATCATCATCATCATCATCATCATCATCATCATCATCATCATCATCATCATCATCATCGTCATCATGATCTTCATCATCGTCTTCATCATCGTCGTCATCATTATCATTATCATGATCATGATCATCATCATCGTCGTCGTCGTCATCATCATCATCATCATCATGTGGTCAAGGTCAACTCTAGCATAGATGATGGATTTACCAAAAACTCAGAAACTTATAGACTCGCGCATTGCGAATTTGCAATTTTTATGTATTTCATCATCTATAGTTGTAGAATTGACCTTGACTACTGCGCACGCGCACGCGAAAGTTTACTAGATGGTGAATCCGTTTATTTCTGCAGTTGATGGCAATAAGGTTTTTGAACCAACTTTACCGTGTGAGCACTGAGCAGGTGCACCATCCTGCTGAGGAATAAAACCATATGCCACAACATACCTGCAGTCTTCAATGAGTACCGGTATGGGTAATAGATTTCACCGTAAAGTTTGGCATTTACTGTTTGGGATACAGTCCTTCCTTGCCGCCGTAGCACACGCCAATAGAAACCATGGTATAGTGCTATGCTTGCAAGTTGCAAACTTGACCCTCTCGTCTACCAGGCGACTTTCGTGAGCATCGCTCTTTTTACCATCAGACCAAACGACCACTTCCTGCCTCTATTCATGCTCCTGAACCCGTAACATCAACACGTTTACAGATCTATACTGTGCTCAGGTTCCACTTTTCATTGTTTTTTTGCTATGATCACGCGATGTCCCAATCTCTGACGCATGCAGAAACGTTGCCCATGACGCTCAATGTGGGATCAACAAATTGAGACTTTAGTAAATAGAATACCTTCAAACATTAACAGATTGCCTGCCTCATAAACAGCTTTTCTACAGCTTGTAGTGAGGTCACAATAATGATATTATCATCATCAATCTGTAAAAACAATTCTTAGAGAAAAACAAATATTAGAACGCGAATCTGCGGAAATGTGAAAAATTTGAAAACAATGTTCAAACAGCTTACGTCACTTTTGCAGTACTGAAATTACCTTTTATGCAATTTCCATGGATTGTTTAGAAATCTTTCTTCTACAAATCCTGTTATTTTCATAGATACATGTAAATCTCATTTGGTTGCCAAGGTATTGCATTTGTACTGGTGGGACATTATTTGTATTGAGTCACCTTGCATATAAGTAAACATCGGCTGAGTGAGTAGCAATAAATCCGTACAAGTCTTAAGTAAAAGCACTACTTGCAGTCTCAATTTCAGCCTCTGCGTGGACGAAATTACAGCAGACCTAGTCTAAGCGTGTCGGAATAAAATTAATGAATACCGGTAGCCTACATGTATATAGCTGTATCAGTATGGCAATAAACGGTCATTGCCCATTATAAAAGGACGCGGTAGTAAAGGCTCTCACCGCATAAATTCATTGAAAATGAAAATGGTCGAGGCAACCTCACCGTCGCCTTGGTAAGGTCCTTAAACGGGAACTGTAACAGGCGAGATATCCATTCAGAGAGGAGATAGGCTACACCTATTCAAAGGGGAGAGACACCCATTCAAAGGGAGAGACACCCATTCAAAGGAGAGATACACCCATTCAAAGAAGAGAGACACCCTTTCAAAGGAAGAGACACCCATTCAAAGGAGAGAGACACCCATTCAAAGGAAAAGACACCCATTCAAAGGGAAGAGACACCCATTCAAAGGAGAGAGATACCCGTTCAAAGGGAGAGACACCCATTCAAAGAGTGGGGCGCGGTGGTGTAGTGGTGGCGTCGTTGCCTTGGAGCCGGAAGGTCCAAGGTTCGAATCCACCTGACCGCGTAACGACCTTGGGCAAGTCCTTCGATCCCTCACAATTGCTCAGCGCTTCGGCGTGAAACTCCGATGCAGTGTCCGCTCTGCATCGGGAGCGTCTCTGAGTAGAGAGAGCTTGAAGGGGCGCTATAACAAGTGCACATACAAAGGGAAGAGACACCAATTCAAAGGGGCATCGGTGCACAGGTGAAGGATTTCACCCGATAAATCCGCTGAAAATGATCGGAGCGAGACCTAAATAATTATACGTAGAAAGCCGCCCGTGTTTTACATTCTCATTTACATTTAACATCGGATGCAATCATGATATCGTAGCAAACACTGATACGTCGGCCTTACGCGGAAAATGCAATACGACTAGTAGCCTATTATAGGGAAGCTCGTTCTGCAATTCTTGAACAGCCTGTATGACCAATGACCATGGTGCTATTGTCTGGGTTTTATAGGTTCTCGCCTGATTATTTTTGTGCACAAAGTCGAGTTCAATGATTTGCTGAAACATATTATTACATAATCTCGACGATATGGAAGAGAAAACGCGGGAGGCCAAGAAAGACATGGCGAGACACGGTCGCACAGGATCTGGACGACGATGGAATGACGTGGCAGGAAGTGGAAAGGATTGCGAAGGACAGAGTTATGTGGATGAGCTGTGTCGTCCGATGCGCTACGAGCGCGTTGAAGGACTAAGGTCTAAGGTAGGGTTCATAATAGGTATAAATAAGGCATAGGACTTCCTAGAATTGGTCCTTATGAAACCACATCACACAATCGAAACATAGTTTTTTGTCAACGTCACTGTGTAGTGTGTACCTTCTACTGCTCGATGCGATTTGTCTGTTGTCCAGCTGTGATCACGTGACATGCCAGTGTAATGGTGTCATCCATCAAACCACAACGACTCATGGCTTCCATTCGACATTACCTCCATCCCTCTCTCCCTACCTCCGTTCCTCCATCCCACCATCCCTCCATCTCTCCGTCCCTTCATCCCTCATCATGCCTTCCCACGCAGCATCCAATGGACGCAGCCAAGTGATGTCCCATAATTAATTATTCCATCAATGTCAAATCGAAACAACGAATTTCGCCGCTAGATGATGTCACCTCTGGCGGCGGACAATGACAACAATAATATCCCCAGAGACGGTGACAGAAACAAAAGGTGTTTTTACCAGTCATTCAAACTCGGTCACATGCTAAACCTTGTCCCAGACATTCCTCGCTCTTTTTTAAATCCTCCCTTCATTCTAAATTCCTCTTACTTTAACATTGGTCTTCTTTTTGTTGCTTTCTATGCTGTTTTATTCAGGAGACTAAGCCATACTTGATTTTAAATTTATAAGTCCTGAGTATCCTGATGTGGCTTGTAGATCTATATGACGTTTTGATAACGGACTTTCCCTTGGAAGGGCCTAGGCCTATGCTTTTAACCCGCCGCTATTTTTGCCGGCTTCCAATCCGAGTTACACTCTAATGCGCTATAGTACTATCTTAACTCGTTTCCTTTCGCTAGTGCGGCTAGACTATCGGGTAAAAATGCAATTCATGTCCATCCAGTTCCAGTATGAGAATTGTGGAAAAATAACTGAAGCGTTGGATAACAAACCGGCATGGAGATACACGAAGCTTCCTAGGATAGATGTGCTTTGTAGGCTGCTATTATCGCCCTTGTATTGCAGGTCGACTGTGATTTGTGATTTGTTTCGATGGCATAGCAGTACAGTGTGTACACTGTAACCGGTTGCGGTCTGTCAACCGGATTGTTCAACATAGAAAATTATAATTATTATTATTATTAGCATAAACACATGAAATTTAATATTCATGTGGACTTGTGGAGGTGTAAATTAGCTGGGGTCTAAAGCATGAGAGAAGAAGAAATGGGAAGAGGAAGATGAGAAACAGGAGGAGGAGGTGGAGGAGGCATTGCTTGGATGCTTATGGTGTGTGGCTGTAGATGGATGGAATAGACTCAATAGATTGAATTCGTCAATCGGATAAGTCCGGAGTCGGGACCAATGTTTGCAATCGTCTCTGAAGACATCGTTTAATTGACGATTGTTTGGATGTGGACCAATAGCTGTTTATACGTCGTACAGCAGCGATGACTCAGTAAAACTATACGTGAGAAGGAAGAAGAGAAGGAGGACTCGGGAGGATGGACGAATGGTAAGCAGAAGCATGGTGAGACATAGACGAAGATAAAGAGGAAGAAAAGTAGAAGGAAAAGGAGGAGGAGGAGGAGGAGGAGGAGGAGACGAAGAAGGAGAAGGACAAGAAGGAGGAGGAGAAGAAAAAGAAGAAGAAGGACGAGGAGGAGAAGAAGAAAGATAAGGGAAAGGAGAAGAAGAAAAAGGAGGAGAAGAAGAAGTAGAAGTAGAAGAGGAAGAAGAAGAAGAAGAAGAAGAAGAAGAAGCAGAAGGAGGAGGAGGAGGAGGAGGAGGAGGACGAAGACGAAGACGAGGACGAGGAGGAGGAGGAGAAGGAGGAGAAGGAGAGGTAGAAGAAATATAAGAAGAAGAAGGAGAAGGAATAGGAGAATAAGGAGGGGGAAAGAAGGAGGAGTGGGAAAGAGGAGGAGTATAAAGATGGAGGAGAAAGTTAGTTGGATGGAAGGCGAAGTTGGAGAACAGATGGAAAAGAAGTGGGGATGAGATAACGAGGATAACAATAGACTCTTTCGTTATGCAGTGCCACCATGAGAACGAGCGACATTGCAATGGTTCGTAATCAGCGATAATTAATCGTGTGAAGCAGAGCTTTCGTATCTCGGTCCAGGTCTGTTGTCTGCACAATCAGATTGTCTTTTTGATTTTTTTTCGACGAAACAGGTCACTCACTAGCCTACTTAAGTTCTTTAAATTACGAGCCATTTTCTACACAGCATCACGACTCCAGGGCTTTTTAACGTGCAGTTGTACACAAAATGTGCAGTTCTAAATGGTTTTGTGCAGTTGTAGAAGCAATTCTGTGCAGTTAAAACTAGTAAAAAAAGGGCATTGTCCTGCGAGTGGGAGTAATTTACCATGGATGATAGGGAAGGAAAGAAGGAGTTGTGCAGTTCTAAAAATTCCTTAAAAACAGCCCTGCACGACTCGCGAATGACGTTTGTGTCCGAGGATTTTCACGAGTACGACTGATCTTACTAATATACATCAGTTTTTGTTGTGGGAAACAATTAGCACATTATGCCTGTGTTTGTCAGGCCTTCACTGCTCATCACCCTGCATTCACGCACAGCCAACTGGTGTTGCACTGTTTGAAACGGAAATAAACGATGGTTTATAATAATAACATATAATAATAATAACAACAATAATGATTATAACAATAATAATAACAACAACAAGACACTTTCGAGCAGCACGTTTGTGACGAGGACCTATAATAACCCCGTTTCAATGTCTTAGATATCACAATAATGAATATGTGACATATACATTGAAACGCGCAAAATAACTAACTTTGTGACGTGTGTTGTTGCCATAGAGACAATCGTTTGTTGTGACACGTGGTTTTAAAAGTTCTGACCAATAGAAGAATTTCGAGCAGCTGAAAACTAATATAAGCGAGCAAAGAATGCAAATGCATTGCAAAGTTTCACTCAGATTCCAAACAAATCTTGGGTAGAAACGGCACTTTCAAGAAAAATTACGCCATCCATAGCTAATAACATTTCACAACTTAACCGTAGTTTTTATCACGCACCTTATTAAGCCAGAGATGACCATGTAAATTCCGCCTGATATTTCTGCAGAATATCTGCAATGTCAACATAGGCCAGGACATGAGCAAGTCGCGAAAGGTGGGCGGGGCGCGCGACGTTCGGACTGGACTCTCAAACTTTGAGACTCAAAGATATGCTTAATAAGGTTGCACAATTGTGCACATGATTATAGGTCAAAACATCTCTCGCTTGCCTCATCCATCAGCGCTAGAAGCCCAGATATTCATGTTCCATGGTTCCATTGGTTCCGGACAGGATCCGCTGGTTCCAAACGGAACGTGTCTGTCAGGAAGACGTCACTTCAGTTTATCTTCGTTTTAATTTTTATTGTTATTGTTTGGCATCGTACAAACGCTTTCTTTCTAATTTCTACTAAAATCTGTCTAATTCTACTACATATCGATGATGACATTGTTATCCACCACTGTCCCAATCTATATCAGACGGCTGCAGTGACTTTCCTTATGGAGAATCAACCACATGTTCAGCGTGGATTTGGTCGTAGCTGTTCGTCTGTGTCGAGCTGCATGGAACCCCTTGCGAGTAACAAACTCCGTCACGGTCCCTGCAGGCTTCAAGGTCCCAGACCTCATTCCAACAGCTGTCTGACCCGCACATGTCGCATCGATAACCGAGTCATGTAGGGGTCTGTTCGGTACCTTGGAGTCTGAAAGTTGCAGGTTCAAATCCACCTCAAGCCGTTGTGTAACAGTAGGTTAACGTTGGAGAATGGTCAACAAAATCATTCACGCACATGTTCAGTTTTCGACTGAGTTTATATAATATTTTAGTAAATTTTAAAATAAATAACAGCAGAATACAACGCAGAAAACTAACAACAATAAAAAGTTTCTGTTGAGAACAACGGTTCAAGTCACGGAATTATTATAGAAATAACAAAAAGAGAGAAAAATATTCGTCAGAGTTTCTCTTTCTACAAACAATTCATGGTCTACACGGCTTCACTAAAGTAACGCCATAGACTACCAAGAAACAAAATCTTCGTTCCAATTCTATTTACACAGAGATAATAATATTATGTGCGAATTGTAATTATCGTAATTCCTATTAATAATCAAGTTCCTTAGCGTCAGTGTTGAAAACACAGCCAATGGCCCGTCGAAGTCATGCCCTAAATTAGGTCAGGTCATTAGGCCTACATAAAAGATCACTCCAATAAAATTTGAACGGTAGGCCTTTACAGCGGATATAAAGCAAGGAAAAAAGTGAAGAATTAAGCAATCGTAATCGTAATCTCCAAACTTCTAAAGCGCCATTCGAATGCCAAGCGCGGGTCACCAGCATATAGCCTACACGAGCTCTGCGCTGAGACAAAAATGGATGTCCGTAGGAGTAGAGAACGAAAAGACACAGAATAATGCAATTAATTAACATTGTCGTTTACAATTGTCTGCACTTCACCGACAATAACAAAACTAAACGTTTTCAAGTAAACTGCTAAGAAAAACTCATGCGAATAGAGGTGCTATACAGTCAGGCGAAAATACGAACAATGCTTCATCTTCATCAAAGAACAATCGAGTATTTCAGTAGACATATACAAGCAATCGAATTCCTATTATGGTGGATGGAATTCATTTAAAGAATGGTCCTTTACATAAATAATAAATTAATAATCATTCGAAAACGATGACTCAAAATTGAATCATTGAAGTAATCTGATTAAAGAAATTATTATCAGCGCAGTGAACACTTCTAAATAAAAGTGAACAGCGAACTAAACCTTTAACACATTTCCATATAATAATAATAACTACCGGTATGTACCCTGACCAATGACCATCATTCTGTAGGGCTCGTTCTGTCACTCGGTGTCAACACTTCAAGCCAGTTTGGTTGCTAAGACTGCAGCACTTTGAGCAAGACCATTACCTATTTTTAATCTCGTGATTTCGTTCGGAAGATAAGCAAAGCGTATCTACACTTCTTGAACACTAACCGGTTTGATATAGAGCAAAGTGTAAAGCAATAAACAGAAAAGGTCACATGTAGGCTACACAAACTTAATTATTGTGCAAAACGCACTTGGCACGGTTCGATTTAAGAACTTTATTCACCGGATTTGTTGGTCGTAAGCATTGGTTGCACAAGCAACTCAAAGTAACAATGGGAAGCTAATACAAGTCAACAACAGAACTCTCGCAGACATAAATCAGGGCCTATCAGAGACTGTGCGTTCAGTGACTTAGTTCAACGAGCATGAAACCAGCAGGGCGCAGCTGAACAAGAGAAGCCTACACGTCTTTCGTAGAAACTCGCAAGCAAAATCTCAAATAGGATAATAACTAGAACACGAATCAAAGTCTGAAAGCCGAAATCGTACTAAACGGAAAAAACGTAATAATGTTCATTTACGTTCATCCCTCTCATTTCCATTCAAGATGTAGGCCTAACCAAAAGACAACAACGTAGGCTAAGCCCTAATTCCTTTTCGTAAACAGGACAATTTACACCATTGTTATCACAATTGATTTAATTAATATTATAACTTTTTCATCGTCATCGTGACTTATTGCTAATAGGCTAAAATAGTTATTTTGGGGTTATAATTGTCATCCTTTTGCGGCTGATGTTAGATCTATTGTCGATGCTGTCGTTTCTGTTGCTCCGGTAGAGTTTACCGCGCGAAAAGTTACACGTAGGCTATATATAATTCGAGACTCGGACGAAATCAGTCAGTTGATGAGTGAACAGCAGTTAAAGAGATACAGCGTCATCTTAACTCGTGGCCACACCGAGCAGTCGCCAGGGTCCCTACGAGTCGAAGGTCCCCACCCAAAAAAATAGAAAAGACCAGAAAATTTGCTGCGTGATTGCGTGACCTGCACGCACCGCTGAATTAAAACTTTACGCAGGACCAACAGAATTATTCTGCTGTCAATGTTAGTGTCTCAATATCTTGGCTCCTTAGTCTGGAACTGCTATACTCAGTCTCGATCATTTGCCTCAATAATGATTATTGGTTGTTCTCTTTGGAATACTTTTTCTCCTGCTGTCCGCTCTACACTACTGTTTGGCAATCTCTCTCTTCTGCTTTGTCTCTTCTCAAAACCTTCTTCTTCTCGTGGGGCCTTGCGCACTTGGAGCGCCTCTGAACGGCTCACCCCACTAGAGACGCCTTATAAATGTTTAAACACAATACAATTTACAATAATTATATGAATAATTTTTGAAATAATTGAAAACTCGTGTCTGGCTATTATGGCTTCTAGATAATGTAAAATTATTACGTGCAAATCTAAGGTCTATAAACAGAGTAAATGGTGAGATATACCGATGCTAATTGCACTGATTTTCAGTCAATTCACTCAACTTCTTATTTAATTTGCATTTTAATTATTATCATTTATCACTTCAATGCATTATATAGCAATGTTTTATGTCATAATGTTCTATTATACGTTTGCAAGTGAAGCAACAAAGAAAACATAACCAATACTTACTCACCAACTTACAGAACAAAAACTGCAAAGCGCTGAGAGTGGAATGGCCGCAGGGCGGATAAAGGTCATGACCTTTGAAATGAAGGTCATGACCTTTGAGATGGAGATCGCGACCTTGACTTCGGATCCTTCATTTCTCACTGTTGACCGTCGAGACAGTGCAGAAATTTTCGTTCCACCAGAAACGGAACCAATTTATGTCTGTAAGAAGACAAATCGCATCGCTTACCGTAACATCATTAACCTACCACACGCAAAGAAAGCAGAAATCGCCGAAACCCAAAAAATCGACTATGTATACAACTCCTGCACTGAAGAACCTCATATCATCTGGACAACTAGTGACAGTAAATCAGTTACAAAACACAAAACTATCGCTCTGTCTCCGACTGAGCCTTTCGTCAAGCTTTGTGCTCATCTGCTAAGAGGAGCTCCTGGACCCTCGGGTCCGCTCTTCGGTCAGACAGCGTCGAGCATTCTCGATTGTTGGCCCCTCCATGCACTTGGAATGGGCTCCCGCTTGTTCTACACTTACTACCTCAGAATAATAATTTGCCTGTTTCGTACCAGTTGCTCAAGACCTTTCTCTTTGGTTCTGGCTGGGTTGGGAGCGCCTTAAGTAGGCGCTATATAAAACAATTTGGAACAAATGAATGAAAACACACTTAACGTAAAAATGCCTTAGATTGCGACACCCTCACGACATACATCGACATTACAGTTTAGAGCCTTAGACTGAAAGAAATGAACGTTACTAGAATTTACCTGACAGGCAGAAGCAGCAGGAGTAGAACGGGAAAGACCATCTTCATGTAAGGCAGAGGCGCGAAACCAAAACCGCAAAGAACAGCCAACTGAACGAGTTGAACAAAAGTGAAGAGGTGAATCTTGCGCTGTGGCACCGTTCGAATGTAGTGGTTCGGAGGATAGGCCGCCTGGCGATAGAAACACGAATCAAACATCAATATTAGAATGAGTGCGACGCTGTACAGTTGATTGGTCAAACATGGCTTTTTTAGCGTGCAGCTGTACACAAAATGTGCAGTTCTAAATGAATTTGTGCAGTTGTAGAAGCACTTCTGTACAGTTAAAACTAGCAAAAAAGGTCATTGTCATCCGATTGGAAGTAGTTTACCTTGGAGGATGGGAAGGAAAAGTAGCAGTGCAGTTCTAAAAATTTCTTTAAAACAGCCCTGTGGTCAAAGTAGGCCTATATACTCATCAGTGTAATGTATCGTATGGTATAAACAGATTGAGACTTCCATAGAAGACAAGTTTATTATGTATAGAGTCTTGAACAACTAGTAGACCTACCTCGGTCATTTTATTTCCTAACGCGCCATCGACTGACTCTTAGTTTCTGCCGCTTAATCAATGATTAATATAATAATCATTGAAGTAATAATGGACAATGCGGAGAAAATGATGAGCATGTCATTCACTCACAATTGCTCGTTCGCTTCGGTGTGAAACTCCGATGCAGTGTCCGCGCTGTAGTCGGGAGCACCTCTGGGTAAAGAGTTTTAAGGGGCGCTATAGAAAATGCGAGAAATAAACAAATAACTGCAATAATCGGGACACAGCTGCTGTCTTTGTATTCTAACCTGTTCGGTGAAAAGCAGGACGATCCTCTCGAAAAGCTGGTTGCGATGGAGTGCTGTGATGGCCAGATAGAGGAACAGTCCGTCAAGAACAGGACGGGGGATCAGCTTCAACTTATCGATCGACAGAACTGAAAGACCGATGAGCACGTGACACAGGATTCCAGTGACACGTGTCTCACGAACGCAGATTATTCTACGAATCAGAAAATACACATTGACACACGATTAGACACATAGTTAGATTGTAATAATGGTAGTCAAATTTAGGACGAAGAAAATACATATTGACAAACAACAATAGACATTAATAATTAGATTGTAATAAAAGTAATCAAATTTAGGACGAAGAAGACAAGAGCAGTGTCTAGAGTCTAGAAACAAAATAGACATTAATTAGATTGTAACAATGGTAGTCAAATTTTAGGACGAAGAAGACAAAAGCATTGTCTAGACAAACAACAATAGACATTATTAAGATTGCAAGGCATCGAACAATACCTTCCGTTGTTCTGTTACATAAATTATTATCGTACTCGTAATCACCAAATTTCTAGATCGCCACTCGAAGGGCAACCAAGCGCAGGGAAACAGTTTATTCATGAGCGCTTTAAGGTTAAACCGGTACTCATAAAATAATATAATCGTATCGAATCTACAAAAATCACAGCATAGACTATAATTCAGAGGCGCTTTCAGCGAAGAAGCCACGGAGATAAAGAAACGTCCAGAGATAGCGAGAGGAAGCTGGGATGTGCTCAGGCATGAGCCTAGCCCGTAGAAGCGGGGCAGCGGCGCCGCCAGGATTTTTTTTCTGTACGCACAATACACTAGGATTTTTTTTCTGTACGCACAATACAACTTGCACAAAATAATATGAAGCGAACAGCGATCGATACGAGCTTATGTATGTATGTATATACCGTATATGCCTACTGGCGATTATGAGGTATCACCAGCATAAGCTTTTTGCTTCATTTTGGGTATACGCATAGAGGTAATTTTGGATGTTAAAAGTGGTGACGCTTTTTTTAGCCTTTCCGCGCTGTACGCACTTGCGTACGTGCGTACGCCTAACGGCGCCCCTGAAGCGGGGGATGGCAATTTCATGTGGAGGGACCTATCACAGCAAGCATTTGTTTCATGCGCATGAAAATCACCGCATTGGTCAGAATTTTATTGTCTATATTTTAACTGAAACCGTCCGCTAGCTTTTGTAAGCCACGTCTCTTTCTCCCGATGATAATAATAATATTTTCGCTTATTCAACAATCCGGTTGACAGAACGCAACCGGTTACAGTGTACAATTATGCAGTTGAAACAATTTACATTTTACAGGAACTCAGATTACAGAATACATAAATCTTAACTATAGGCCTACTAACTGAACAGACAGCCTGCAATAATCTGAGTTAGCTTTTGTAAGCGGTGAGACCGAAAATTCTGAGAGTAGGTTATATTATATATAATATTATATATATATAATTATTATATATATTATATATTATACATTATATATATCGTACATTATACGAAGGTTGAACGTCTATCTGACCTTTGGTAGACGTAACCCTGGTTGACATGCTCCTCAACATCGGCCATTGCTCGGACGTGGAGCGGTGAGTGAGGCAGGGCTCCGTGGACCATCGGAAGTCCGAAGTAGGCGAGAGCAGCGTTGAGCAAAGCAACGACCATCAGATCCCAGTGATAGGCAGGACCCTTCTTCAGCCTATAACCATGGCAACCAAAAAATACACTATAGCTTCACAGAGATGCGTTAAGTCTAGCCCAGTGTTAATGGTGCTTCCTGTTGAAATACCTGTCGTGGTAATTATAGATTTTTATCAACAGAATATGAGTCGGATTTTTCTTACAAGCTTGGCACACTTTACACTGCCTGATCTAGAAAAATTGTATGTGCAGTATAAATACAGAAGGCTAGTCTCTAGAGCTGCCTGTAAGGAATTCTTACAACTGCACATTGTAAATGCCTTATTGTGCTTCCCATCTTTTATGCTCAATTATTTCCAAACGTATGAAAATGAATATCTTAAACTAGTTTTAATTGCACAGAAATGCTGTTGGAGCTGCAGAAATTCAAATTCATACAGGACTGCCATCTTTGTGTAGTAGCCTACTGCACTCTAAAAATCAATCCCTTTTACATGTAGTCTTTACTAAATGACGGGAAAGTCTCTGGGTCTGACCTGTTTTCCGGGCTGTTGACCATTGCTCCAGCGATTGATTGGTCCATGAAGAAGAGCAGGGACAGTGAGAAACCGAGGAACATTGATCCCATGATGGCCGGCCACTGTAGCTTATCGAGCTGCGCTGGGATGAAGACATCTCCGCTGATCAACTTAAACTTCTCTACTGATAGAACATACACATCAGCGAGGAAGTTAAGCCGCAGTTGGGCGCAGGTAAGTCATGGACTCATGGTCAAATAAAGTACGGTAACTAAGACTATCGGGTGAGTTTTACATCATCATCATCATCATCACAGTCCATAGGCGAATCGCCCGTAGGTGTCCGACGCCACTCTCTGTCTGAGCCTGTCTCGTGTCATCTCCCAGTTTCTACAGGCTATCAGGTCTACTCCATACCATTATATCTTGAAGTAGCTGGACCGTCTTGTCTGCTTGAAGAGAATGCTAGGAAAGATGCATGAAGGACAACCTGGGCCAATGCCCGTATGTGTCCCACGCTCCCCTCCGACTCTCTCCACCAGTCTGCCCTGACCGGCCTGTGCAGTGTGCATGCCTGTTTTACATAGCCATACATAATCCAAGGACTTCTGTGGCGCCACTATATCAATGAGATATCCGATCTCTTTAGCAACTTAACATGTCTTTGATTATACGGTACGTCACTGTCGACTGCAGCGTAAATCTTAACTCACGCATTCATGCATTCGTTCATACCCACAATAATTCATTACTTCATTCATTGCTTCATTATTTAATTTGTTTGTTACTTCACATATTTATCCATTCACTCAATAGTTATTTAATTACATAATTATGTTTCTGAAATAAGTAATTAAATCATTCACTCGTTCTTCCATATCTTCATTCCACCATATACCCTTCCTTCCTTCCTTCCTTCCTTCCTTCCTTCCTTCCTTCCTTCCTTCCTTCCTTCCTTCCTTCCTTCCTTCCTTCCTTCCTTCCTTCCTTCCTTCCTTCCTTCCTTCCTTCCTTCCTTCCTTCCTTCCTTCCTTCCTTCCTTCCTTCCTTCCTTCCTTCCTTCCTTCCTTCCTTCCTTCCTTCCTTCCTTCCTTCCTTCCTTCCTTCCTTCCTTCCCTTCCTTCCTTCCTTCCTTCCTTCCTTCCTTCCTTCCTCTTCCTTCCTTCCTTCCTTCCTTCCTTCCTTCCTTCCTTCCTTCCTTCCTTCCTTCCTTCCTTCCTTCCTTCCTTCCTTCCTTCCTTCCTTCCTTCCTTCCTTCCTTCCTTCCTTCCTTCCTTCCTTCCTTCCTTCCTTCCTTCCTTCCTTCCTTCCTTCCTTCCTTCCTTCCTTCCTTCCTTCCTTCCTTCCTTCCTTCCTTCCTTCCTTCCTTCCTTCCTTCCTTCCTTCCTTCCTTCCTTCCTTCCTTCCTTCTTGCTCCTCATCCATCCATTCATCCATCCATCTATCCATCCATCCATCCATCCATTCATTCATTCATTCATCCATCCATCCATCCATCCATGCATCCATTCATTCATTCATTCATTCAATCATTCATTCATTCAATCATTCATTCATTCATTCATTCATTCATTCTGCTTAAGATCTCAGTCGATGCGCGTTACATAGGCCTAGATGAGTCACGCAGTCATAAAATTAATATCCTTTCAAGATCCCAGGAGGTAGATCTAAGAAATCAAATTTGAGTCCGAAGTTCTTAAAAACGACAAACTGTAATAATGTAAATTGAGCTTAAGAGCTACCACGGAAAGTCCTGCTTTCCAACCAGCATCACGCTCTTCTAAATCAATATCGAAGAAATTAAATCTACGAATAAACTCGGAAATCAAAAAATTATTGCCATGGAACTCTTTTTTAATTAATTACCTGAAACAAAATTAATTAATTCTCTGAAATCCACTTGGTAAAAAGTAGGCCTATGTTGCTTCTGCATGTATAATGGAAAACAATTTGTGATAGGTAAGTTTTAGAACGAATGATGACATATGAAGCTGAGTAGAAAGAACTGACAATGTGAATTTCTTCCCAAAATTTAAGAAATGTAGGTACAACAGCTGAACATTGAGTGAACTTACATTTGACGTCTTTGAACACAAATGAACCGAGCATTGACATGGTGAGAACGGACACAGGCAGTGCACAGTCGGCCAGAAGAGCTCGCTTGTTCCCGTTTAGGAATGGACTAAAACGTTGCAAGTCAAAAGCAGGGCCGGATTAAGGCATGTTCAACATGTTCGGCGGAACAGGGGCCCCCACACTTTAGGGGGCCCCCACAAATGTGTAAAACAAAAATTAGCAAATTTCGGCCATACGGCTATTTTCCCCAAAATTTTGGCGGATGACTAAAAAAAAAAAAAAAGGTCATCAACTTTTTTGGCGGATGAAATGGTATGAATTTCCAGAAAAATTTGACAAATTTTCCGCAAAAATTCCCGAACAGGGCCCCCACAAAAATTCCCGAACAGGGCCCCGACATTGCTTAATCCGGCCCTGGTCAAAAGACAAAGGTTAAGACCATGCAGAGAAAACTTAACTCTTCCAAATAGCCTACTGATGTTCATATTGAGCAGACTTTAAGTAGACTTACTAAGTTGCTATCACAGCTGGGAAATGTGTCAGTTTGAAATTAAATGAAGATCATTATTATCTCTTTTATAGCAGCAAATAGTACTAACGTCTTCGTGAAGTTGTAGAGCGAGAGGCTGAGCCAGAGCGTGCCGAGCATGAGCAGCAGATAGAGCAGACTGTTCTCTCGAAGGCATTCGCTGCTCGCATTCACCGTCGAGTATCCAGCCTCAATTCTCACCGGACAGGCGGCTGATGATGATGATGATGATGACGATGAAGACGACGATGAAGAAGAGGAGGAGTTTTCGATCGCCGTCTGAAGCTCAGTCATCAGAGCGGTGGCAGTGATGGCGATGCCACGCCTCACTGCACCGCTGATGTCGTCCGCGAAGCCTCGGTTGACTGCGCTGCTTACGTCATCCGCTAGCATCGTCGACGATTCGTCGACGGATGACGTCACCGCCGTAGACATCGACGATAGCTTATTGCAGGTGGTCGAAAAGTAATTGGTCCTGAAATCTAAACAACAACTGTTCCTAAATAATTCATGAAAATTATTTCTACAATCCTAACAGTTGCTCCTGAAATAGCAAAGTTGGTCCTAAACTTGTAAAATAGGTTACTATATGCCTACAAAGTAGCCTATTTCACAAGTTCATGCGTAGGCTACACCTAACTCAGAGCCTTTTACGTGTGAAAATTGAATTTTACAATCTGAGAAATTCTGGCAGGAACGGCTTTGTCATTACTGAAAATAATGTGAACAAAACCACTTAAACCAGTGACAAGAAATAGAGAAGGCCCAGATCAAAATATTGAGCGTTGACTTCCTGTGAATAATGCGCCTGTCATCATTGGATAAGCTTTGTATAATTATGGACCAAATCTGTGAATTGAAGAAAACAGACTCTGATGCGCTTTATAAACTACACAAGCCACCTCGGGACATCTATGAATTTGTTATTAATCGCATAGTGCATCGCCCGTTCTCATATATGAAAATGGAATAATAGTCTTCACGCTGTGAGAGTCAGTGTTCATTCCGACATTCGCAGGTGTTTGCTTTCAAGGTATGGCCACAATAAATACAAACAGGCAGAGTACAGGTGCCTGGAAACCGCAGGAACTCGCCCCAGGAATACGACAAAGCATATGGACGAACATGTGAAGGAAAACGGAGGAAACTTCGCAAATATGATGGTGTTGTAAGTTGGCCCTAAGTGACATCTTAACATTTCTAAGCCATTGAGGCAGATAATGTGTAATCTGCAGTAGGCCTATATCATAACCAAGCACAACGTAAGCTTAAATACATCATATTTAGGCACAAAATACTCTAGAGTACATCATACCTAGACGCAACATACATTAGAGCCCACCGTGCCTATTGGTATCATGTCTTTCAGCAATGAAATTACTAAATGTTTTGTTAAGATGACAGGTTAAAATGTTACCATTACAGTGTAGAAATTAAAGAATGTTAAAACAGTGGGAAGTCTTATGCCCAATTATCAGCCTGAAATGATGACCAATCTAGTTAAAATGACAGCTTAAAAATGCTACCAATGCAGCACAGAAAGTAAAAAAATTGATGTTGGGGAGGGCCCATCCCCTCCGAAACACTTCCTTCTGCTCGACGCTTCGTGCCACGACGATCGTCCTTCAGCCGCTCGTTCGCCCCCTCCAATCCCCCCGGACCCAGTCTCCACCTATGGATATAGGCCTACTGCAAAAATGTCTATGGTGTTACCTTCCCTTCAAAATTCAAAAGTTCACACATACACATGTAACTAGACGACTAGACTAAATATTGATGGCGCGAAACACTTGAACGCCAAACGTGACTTGCTCAAGGTCCTTGCTGATCAGTGATTTATCGACAGAGATGAAAACGTCAGTGGCGGCGCTACGCCAGGGCATGGCAGGGCAAATGCCCTACCAAAAAAGCCTTTGCCCTACCTGGTGCCCTACCTGTTGCCCTGCCAGAAAGTTTGCTCTGCCAGAAATTGTTCAGGCATATTGTTTATTACTGTTCGCGTCCGTCCGCTCTCTGGAATGAAAACATTCATTATGGAAGGCAATAGTTCTGGGAGAGAAAAATTCTGGCAGGGCAATAGTTCTAGCAGAGAAACATTCTGTCAGAGCAAAAATTCTGGCAGGGCAAAAGTTCTGACAGGGAAAACTTCTTGCAGGGAAAACGTTCTGACAGGGAAAAATTCAGACAGGGCAAATATTCTAATAGGGCAAAATTCTGACAGACAAAAGTTCTGGAAGGCAAAAATTTTGACAGGGAAAGATTCTGGCATGGCAAAAGTACTGGCAGCGTAAAGTTCTGGCGGGAAAACATTCTGACATGGAAATATTCTGGCAGGGATTTGCCTATATTGAAGTGTCGAAACGGTTTATTTCTGCAAAGAGCTATTTCTCTGCGTCACCATGCAGATTATATAGGCCTAAATTATTCGTGAATTGACAACGTAAGATCTTGATTTTGAAGTTTCAAATTAAAATTAGTGGAACAAAAGGCATGTAGCAGAACCATTTCACATTGAATTTCACTATAAATACAATGTATATTGCAATGCTCAGTGCACATGCAGAATATTCATGCGTTGTAAATACAATGGTCCAGTAACTAAAATAAACCCGAAATTTGCCCTCTCCCAAAAAAAGAAACCCAGACGAAAGCCAAACAATCCATATCTAGTAGAAAAACACAGCTGTGGCATCACTTTATAGCGAGCACGGTAGCCAGGGTCGGATTAAAAAATGTGGGGCCCTGTTTGGAAAATTTGTTGGGGGATCTTCGGCCAAATGTTTTTATGACATTTTTTCAGTCGTTTGGTAGAAATTTCGGCAGAATATACCAATTGTTTCCTTTAAAGTAAATTGCATGTGTGGGCCCCTAAAGTGTGGGCCCCTAAAGTGTGGGGCCCCTGTTTGGCCGAGCATGTTGAACATGCCTTAATCCGGCCCTGACGGTAGCGCCAAAATTATAAGCTTATGTAAGCCTGCACTACCAAGCACGCGATTCAACCTCTGCCCTGGTTACTTGTGTGACTGCCCTGGCTATGCCCTGGCTACAAAAAGTGTCTGGCGCCACCACTGGAAAACGTCCATTCAGTATGTTATTAAGGTAAAGAGGAAAAGCATCGTGTGCCTCAGGCATCAAACAGTCAAGAATTTAAGTTGTGTGCACTGTTATAAATAAATCTTTCGAAGAAATTGCAACTTCAACTGCTGCTTTAAATAGGCCTAGTTGAAATAAAACAAGAAAATAATTATCTTAGACAAATAACACTCTATGCTTGAACACTTTTCTGTTTTCAGTCTGGTTTTAAGCTTGATTGGTCTTTTAATAAAATTAATGATTGTGTTATAGTAATAGTAATAATAATAATAATAATAATAATAATAATAATAATAACAATAAATTTAATAATAATAATAATAATGATAATAATAACTGACTATCGATTCCATATAAATTATATACACTATTCGTTGCCTTATTTGCCTTTGTGAACTGAACTACTTCGGAAAATTTTATTATAATAATAATAATAATAATGGTCACGAGGTCTCGTCCTCGTGCAGTCGTTTGTTTTGACGGTGGTGAATTTTCATTAATTTTAAATGTCTTCAAACGTTTAAACACACGGAATTACAGGAAGTTTACTTTGTTCGTAGTTCGTCCCGCCGCCACGACTGGAATTACGGTTTTGTGAATCTTTTACGAGACGTTTGCAAGGATTTTTGTACGGTTTGTTTCAATGTCTGAGGTTACCTGTTAATGATATGCCAAGGCTCTCCAGCCAATCACAGGCCTCTATCGACACTCAGACGAATGTCAACAAAGCCAGCGGAGTGTGCAGCCGGTGCTTGGCGGTCAGACAATTGCACCTCAAGGACGGAACCGTACACCTACACGGCCCTAGGCATAGCCCGTGCCCCGGCTCCCGTCAACCTCCACTGCCTTCGACGTCGGTAGGTAGTACGCAGGGCACAGAGGCACCTCAACTTGACGGTAGAGTGACAGCGGGATCGGTTCAACTTGACCCCACAAGCGGCGCTTCTAGGCCTGTCAACACGACACACGTCGGCTGCGAAAATGAGGTCATACAGCACCCGAGACAACAAGGCCGAAGGATACTCAAACACATTCCCAAAGGGGCCCGCTTTGCGTGCTCTAAAACTCTCACGGCAATCTTGCAAACCATCTGTGATAAACCGGAAAGAGTCGAGTCTTGGCGCAAACTTCTATGGTTCGCAACTAACATTCTGGAGCAGCCATCGCGAGCAGGTCGGAGACGCAACCTTGCGAACGTAATCAAAAAGCGATTGGACGGGCAGAACTTTCATCGAACGGAGGACATCAACGAGAAACTCAGAGATAGCAGGCATCAAAGCAAGGCCTGGAATGCGAAGGATCTGGTCCTGGCAGCGGTCAATTCCAAGCTGGAAGAGGGCAACATACGTGCTGCCACTCGGATCCTCTGTAGCCGCGACTTTCCGGTCAAAGCAACAAACGAAACTCTGGCCTTAATCCAAGAAAAACATCCCTCGGATGCCTGGGGTGCTAATCTAGCACTACTACCTGATGCGGCAGAGACCACACCCATCCAGATAACAGAGAAAGACGTTGAAGATGCGGTCAGATCGTTTCCGGTGGGATCGTCTGGTGGTCCGGATGGTTTACGTCCCCAGCATCTGTTGGACCTACTGAAGAATCGCGAGTCCTCGGAGGACCTCCGCCGGGCCCTGACAGGATTTGTCAACACTATGCTGAGGGGCGAATGTCCGCAAGAAATCCGCTGTCTGATGTTCGGAGGCAGCCTCATCGCCCTCGCTAAGAAAACCGGAGGACTCAGACCAATCGTCATTGGGTACGTGTGGAGAAGGCTTGCGGCTAAATGCGCTAACAAACACGCAATAAGCAAGTTGTCGCATTTCTTCGCTCCCATCCAGGTTGGCATTGCCACTCCAGGCGGAGCAGAGGCGGCGGTCCACGCGGCCAGGGCTTTCGTAACCGACATGGCAGAAGACCAGATCTTCGTTAAGCTGGACTTCGCCAACGCGTTCAACACGATGCGAAGAGATGTGATGCTACAGGCAGTACACGACACCATTCCCGAGCTGTACGCCTTCGTTCACCAGGCCTACGCAGCCGAGTCCCTTCTTCAGTTCGGGGCTTTCGAGGTCCGGTCCCAAATGGGACCCCAACAAGGCGACCCTTTAGGGCCCTTGCTCTTCTGTCTACCGCTGCAACCCTATTTGCGCACAATGGAGGCCGACTTCCGGCTGGGATTTCTGGACGACATCTCTCTAGGAGGCAAAATGGACAACATTCGTCACGATCTTGCCACAATAGCAGATCTGGAACAATCTTTGGGCATTCATCTTAACCGGCACAAATGCGAATACCTATCAGATGGCGAACGCAAGGAGGATGCTCTTGTCGGCTTCCAGCGAGTTGACCGAGACTCTCTAACTCTGTTAGGAGCACCATTATTCAGAGGGAAAGCATTGGACCGAGCACTGGAGAACCACAGCAACACATTAGAGATGGCGTTGAAAGATCTTGCTTGCCTCGAAGCACAAGGCGCACTCATGCTACTACGATCATGCTTTGGAGCGCCAAAACTTACGTATCTACTTCGTTCGGCCCCATGCTGGGGACACCCCTTTTTGGAAACTATCGACGCCCAGATGAGAAATGGACTTCAGAGGATTTTTAACATCGAACTCAATGACATTCAGTGGCTACAAGCCACACTGCCAATCAGGGATGGCGGTCTCGGTGTGAGACGGGTCACGATGCTGGCTTCTTCAGCTTTTTTAGCGTCAGCTGCATCGACCAAGACACTCGGGATGGCCATCCTTGACCGCGATGAACTGCTGGACGTCTACGAGAAAGAAATCCACGAGGCTCGCAGTTCAACGTTGCCCGGAGATGAGGGGTCTGCACGGAATAAACAAAAGACATGGGACAGACCCTTGATCGATCAAGACAAGGCGATCGTGTGGTCCGCGAATAGCGACCCGCTCAACCGAGCCAGACTGGGAGCGATCTCAGCGCCACACGCCGGGGACTGGCTTTCCACCGTGCCAGTTGTTTCGTGCGGCCTAGGCCTGAGCAACGAGGCGATGCGAGTGGCGATCGGCCTACGCCTGGGTCTCAACCTGTGCACTCCACATCAGTGCCAATGTGGCGAGACGGCGGATCCCGGAGGTCACCATGGGCTGGTTTGCAAGAAATCGGAAGGACGATCAAGCCGCCACTTTGCGATGAACGACATCATATGGAGATCGCTGAAAAGAGCGGACATCCCGAGCTCGAAAGAACCCCCAGGACTTCTTCGCACCGACGGTAAGAGGCCAGATGGGGCGACGCTCATACCGTGGGCTGGAGGAAAATACATCACCTGGGACGCAACCAGCATCCATACCTGCGCCGCATCCTACATAGAGAAGACAGCATCAACACCTGGGAGCGCGGCTGAACTGGCCGCCTCGCGCAAAATAACTAAATACGCAGACCTCCCTGCAACCCACAGCTTCGTTCCGATCGCGTTAGAAACATTGGGGCCAATCAACATGTCAGGCCGCGAGTTCATGGAGGAACTAGGTCGTCGGCTGACTGGCACCACGGGCGACCCTCAGGAGACGACATTTCTTTTTCAGCGCCTGTCAATCTGCACACAACGCTACAACGCAGTAGCATTTAGAGGAACTTTTATGCACGACACCGGGGACGAGGACCATGAACCATATTAAAATTATTACTCTTCGGAAGAGACGTTAGAATAGGCACTTGTCTGTTTTGCAATAAAGGAAGTTGATAATAACAATAAAAAAAAAAAAAATAATAATAATAATAATAATAATAATAATAATAATAATAATAATAATAATAACGACAAAAGTTTGAAGGAGCACCGCTTGAGGCTCTGCTCGCGGGAAGTTGTCTATAGGCGTACACATAGGCCTATATATATATATATACTTGCCTATTTTACTTAAATGGAACGGTTTAGAAGGGAATAAACAAATGAAAGAAATAAGTAATGAATGAGATTTCTGCTCACCATTGACGACATCCTTGAAAGCGTCAGTTGTAAACGTGATAGCCATGAACAGTGCAAATATCTCTTCCGTCGATCTAAAGATTAACGAAAAACAATTTTCTTGTTGTTTTAATTAAAGTCAATCGTTCGTTTTTAAAAACGCAAAATGGGAGAGCAACAAACCTACAGAAGCGTTGTTCCGAAGTCTGAAACTCTAAAATTAAGTTTGATGGTCATTCGCTGAAATAGAGCACAGCACTACCAAAGCAACAGAAAGACACTACAACTGTTACAGACCTCGCTACGTTCTCGGTGGCTAATAATAATTATTTGAAGAGGTTCTGGAATATACTTATCCGCTCTGTGCAACGTGTGAATGTAGATTGTAGAATATGTACCGTCGTATCTGGCATATTTTGTGAAGGGCCTTTTAAGGTAAGTTTTTTTAACGTCACAATGGGCGTCACACTTAAGATAGCTCGCACGTCTTGCCGTGCTTTCGAAGAAAGATGTAGAGATGGGAGAGATGTTCACTGACCTCGTCGACCATTTCATCAATTTACTGGCATCAGTGAACGCGAAGATGAGCAGAAAGAGCGAATTCCAGAGACCGGTCCAGGCGAACATCGCCGCGAAGTCGAGTTCCCATTCTTCGCAGATGCTGAAGATCACTAGAACACGAAACACGTCTGAGGTAAAAACAGATGTCGACCGATATATGAACCAAATCTTGCTAACTGATGATATGTGGAGCGCGGTGGTGTAGGGGTATGTTCGGTGCCTCGGAGCCGGAGAGTTGCAGGTTCGAATCCACCTCAAGCCGCCGCATAGGGACCATGAGCAAGTCCTTCAATCGCAATTGCTCGTGTGCTTCGGCTGTAGTCGAGAGCGCCTATAGGAAGAAATCTTGAAGAGGCGCTATAACAAGTGCTCATACAAACAAACAATAAAATTATATTCAATGTAATGACATTAAAAATATTATATGCTAGCTCAGAGAGTGCCTCTCAGACTTAATTAATTAATTAAATCCATCAACTTACATAGGGCGCAAGGTAAGCAAATCTGAATGCGAGACGCGAAAAAATACGCGGCGGCTCCGCAAAATAATTTTAAAATCAAAAGGATTCAGTAGCCAGAAAATACTGGGAACTTGGGAAGCACTTATCTACAACCATCCACCCAGAGTGCGACAGTATAGTTATACTTGAAAAGCATGCTGGACCTGTCACTTTTAACAATCATTATGGACTTGTCCCTTAAGTCCATGCATGCTTTCGAGGCTACGCTACGACAGCTATGACAAGTCAATTATTACACTGTGCCCCATAAAAAACACACCAAAAAACTTTTCAAAAATCTTCTATAAAACTAAGCCAATTATAATAAAAGTTTGTACGTTGTTTCTCAAATAATTTTGCCACAAAATATTTTACATTTTACTTACTCACAGAAGTTGTTGCTGTTGGAGGCAGTGACGCAGACTAGGCGTGTTTGGAAACATTTAAACAGAGATTAGTAACTTATAGGACAGCGCCCCAGCACATCGCGCAAAGGACACCATTGCGTTGCTGCGACGTAAAACACCTAGCTTCATTGGACCGGAACTCTGGCCAGCAAACTCACCAGACCTTAATCCCGTTGACTACAGAATTTGGGGTCTAATACAGGAACGCGTCTACCAGACAGCAATACGGGACATCAATGAGTTGAAGGAGCGCCTCATCGTTGTGTGGGCACAGTTGAAGCAGAGTGTCATTGACAAAGCTATTGAACAGTGGCGGCCAAGGCTGAGAGCCTGCGTTCAAGCGAAGAGACATCACTTCGAACATCTTCTTAAATGAAACATTACTTTATCTTATTTAACATTAGACTTACATGCGTTTCATAACAAAGTCTTTTGGTGTGTTTTTTTATGGGGCACAGTGTATATGCGCACCTTTTGTGTAGAGAGCCAGAGGAGCAGTGGTCAATAGGATGACCATCGGTTGACCACCGCAGATGGCGAAAAATATGCCACCGATTGTCTGAGAGTAGATCACTTTCTTTACATCTGAATAAAACAACATATAGAACTACGTTTATTTGTCAAATACTCATCTAATCAACGTAATTTATATATTGACATTACAAAAAAATAGAGTTGCTCTTTACAGCAGAGTAAATGATGCTAACTGCAAATGAAGAGCAAAATTATTATTACTAGTTAGCAAACTAGTTCACAGCCAAGGGCGGAAGGTCGTCAGTAGCGGACCCATTCACACCCATAGAGCCGAGCGGAGCCGAGTTCGATTCTCGAAGCCCCTGTAGGATAGAAGTGCTTTGTACTATAGGCTGGTATCCGGACGTTTCATCCTCGGACGGTTCATCCCAATGGACGTTTCATCCCAGGACGTTTCATCCCAGGACGTTTCATCCCAATGGACGAAAATTTAAGCAATTTAATCCTATAAAATTTCCACTGTAATAGATATTCGTAGTTCCCGTGTATGAGAGTCCGCTTTCCACGCTTGAACACAAATGGACAGTCCAAAATTGGTCGCCATCGGTTAATTTGTTTAAAACAATATCCAAAACGGTTTTCTAAACCTTATGGAACAAGTTTACTATAGTCTACTGTTCGAACTGAGAAACGTGTCATGTTGATTTGTTACACGCGGCTGTTCTGACCTGATTCCAATCTTCATTGGCATTCGTACTGTGGTGTACAGACTTTTAAACAATGGCCAATTGAACGTACAACACTAAGCCGTCGGGACTTGATTAGGTGATTAATATAGAACAATAGAATAGGTGACTCTTCACCGGGACGTTGTATTACCCTGCCGACATGGGCGGAGTTTGGTTTCCGTTCTTGGGGGAGGGGTCTAGTGCTTTCTAGGGGGATCAGCCCGGGATAAAATACCATTTTCATGGTAAATTTTTTTATCGGGACCTACCCGAGGTTCGACTAATGTATCATATTATTCTCTCTATTTTATTGTCCGGGATGAACTGTCCGGGGATGAAACGTCCGGGGATGAACCGTCCACTGGATGAACCGTCCTGGGATGAACCGTCCACTGGATGAACCGTCCACTGGATGAACCGTCCGGGGATGAACCGTCCGAGGATGAAACGTCCACTGGATGAATCGTCCGGGATGAATCGTCCGGGGATGAATCGTCCTGGGATGAAACGTCCTAGAATCTATAGGCTCCTTTAGCGCCGTGTATTGTTGTCAGTGTTCCGTTAGTAGTTAAGATTGATGCTACATAAATTTTGTAGTTAAAATAACTACGTCAGGTTTTTTTAACGTGCAGTTGTACACAATATGTGCAGTTCTAAATGGATTTGTGCAGTTGTAGAAGCACTTCTGTACAGTTATAACTAGCAAAAAGGTCGTTGTCCTCCGATTGGAAGTAATGAAAAGGAAAGAAGGAGTTGTGCAGTTCTAAAAATGCCTTTAAAACAGCCCTGTTTGAAAAGACCATGTAGGCTGCCGTAATTATTAGGCTATAGCGACGTGTAGGCTATTGCAGGCTGTCTGTTGTCAGTGTTCCGTTAGTAGTTAAGATTGTTTTTAGTTAAAATAACTGCGTAACTGAACACTGTAGCCGTTGCGGTTGGTCAATCGGATTGCTGAATAAACGGGAAAAATACTACTGCAACCTAAAACCGTACGGGAGGTGCTGCAGAAATGTTCATATAATTATACATAAAGCCAAGATAAATTTTAAGAAATATTCACAACTGCAATTGATACATTCCTTCTCTTTAAAACAAGAAGCACAAGTAAAGGCACAGAGTTGTGCATTGCGCGCTTTATACGTTCCAAAAATACAAGCAAACCGACAGAAATGTATAATTATGAACAAGCCAATCAATGGAGAAATAATCGTAAAACAAAGGGACCATGGAAGAGAAAGGGTTAAGGATCATGCACTTTGTAGCATTGCCTTTCGAAACAATGAGACCAATTGACGCCAAGAGATAGCAGGCATTTCTCGCTGAACTGGATCGTCTCTTCGAAAAATTTCGGGCGAACCTATTCAGTTACTTCTTTTAGCGCCTGCAGCCAGTCGTTATTCAACGTTTTAAGGGTCTTATGAATTAGCGGTAGACGCCTATCATGCATGCTAGCCTATACAGGGTGGCGCAAAATAAACCGGGCTATTAGTAATTATTGCCTTAAACTATCATTAGACTGCAGAAATGACACAGAAAAGTGGCATTGGTTTGGCATTTAATATAGCCTAACATTGAATGAACTGTAAAATTTCAGAGTTTTCTGAATGCGTAAGAAATTTAAGTCAAAGTGATGTCCTCCGTTTGCTGCGATAACCAATGATAATCGCTTGCGAAACTGTCCAATAGCCCGGTTGATAGTGTGCTCGCTGATTTAGTCCCAGTATGCGGTCAGAACTTCTTTCAAATGTTCAATATCTCGAATTCTTTGCCTGTATAGACAAGCTGCTGAAGCATTCCCCAGATCGAATAGTCTACGGGATTCACGTCAGGACTGTTCGGTGGCCAATTTTTTGGTTCAATAAAGTCTGGAACGTGAGCAGTGAGAAAAGCAACTGTTTTTCGTGAACGATGAGCAGGTGCTCCATCCAGTTGGAAAGTGAAATTGTCACCAGAGTGAGCTATAATGTCTGGCAGTAATACGCTGATCAGTTCTACGAGATATACTAGTTTGACGTTCAATTTCTCTCGGAGATTTGCTTGTTCACGGTTGGTCTTCTTGACTTGAAATCAGTTCCTCGACCTTCGCTACGTTATCAGCCGTACGAACCGATCGCGGTCGACCGCTACCCTGTTTTCTTTTAGTGTCGCCAGTTTCGTCGATCCTTTTAATCAAATCATTCAACGTATTTCGCTTCCATTGTCGTTGTGGGAATTCTCTAATCATTCGAAGCGAACCCCATCCTTTTTCGAGTCTTAACGCACGAATTAACGATTTATCATCAATTGTCAGCAGACGCTTCGCCATGACGGTACAAAGAATAGTTAAAGCCATAGCCTAGAATACTTGATGTCAGTTTTATTTTATGTAGCGCTCTCATTTTTCTGTGTCATTTCTGTCTAATGATAATTTTAAAGTGATAATTACTTTGATTATTCAAGCGATGCAATTGCAAAAACTAATAGCCCGGTTTATTTTGCGCCACCCTGTATAATGTATATACATAAAAATGCAGTCTTTCAACAAAGTCTAGCCGCTCTAGCGAATCCGATCGAGGTCTCTGAAAAGCAACAGGTGCATGCTGCCAAAAAAAAATCGAAGAGCACCTGTCGTTCGAATCTCACGCGGCATCAATTATTAAAGCTTCCAGACGACCAACCGACGTGTAGCCGATGACGTAATCCTGTTAAAAATGACTTTGGTCATTTGCGGTCATGACCTGTCTGTGTGTGTCACTGTGTGTGTGTCTGTGTGTGTCTGTGTGTATGTGTCTGTGTGTGTCTGCGTCTGTGTGTATGTATGTATGTGTGTGTGTCTGCGTCTGTGTGTGTGTCTGTGTGCGACAGCAATGAATAAGACATGACAGCAGCGGAAAACAGTCTATCTCATCATTCTTCCACTGAAACAACAATTTTTTGTCCTTTTTTGACCCGTTTTCGCGTCAGTTCCTCTATTCTTTCGTAGACTCCTTTGCTAACTGTATACTAACCAATATACTGTATACTAACCAATATATCCTCCGGTGTTGTCGAAATTGAGAACCCCGAGAGCAATGGCCGGTAGAATGCAGGCGAAGTATAGGAAGACTGTCGTCGAAACAGTCTTATGCAGCGTTCCATGGCCGCAGAATCCTACACGGAAACACAGATAGGCTATATCTATAGCCAAGGGTTAGTCCTATATTATGGCGATATCGAACCAAATCTAAACTTTTAATAACAAAAACCTTGGTTGATTCATTGATTAATTATCAATCAGTTATATTATTTTATCAGTTTATTAATTCTAAACTTTTATTGCACCAGTTTTCAATGCACAGGGCATCAAGTTTGGAGCCAATATGAAAATTAGATATTTGCGCTGAAGGGTTTTTGAATTGGTAACCTTATACGACAGACATTCCAGCGAGTTAACACGTAAAACAGAAAATGCGTATCATTGTGGTAGGCCTATTCCAAACGAAAAGGATTAAGTGGTATATGTAGTTGCCATTAGCTGGGTAACTCACCGTCTTTGTAATCGGATAAGTAGTGTGGCCAACGTCTACGCAGGTCCGCCCTCAACCCACGAGCCACCCAACAGCTACTCACCTCATCCTAAACGACAACGATGCATTAAACAATGTGATTCAGCATCATAAACATGTGCGTAGGCGTACACACTGTGACACACACACACACACACACACACACACACACACACAAAACATGCCTCGTCTAATCGTCTATGCTGTGGTGAAAATTATGTCAAAGTCATTACAGGAACAAAACGTTTACCATCATTAGCATCATTAGCAGCTAACGTCGTGTTCAGAGTCCATTAGATCTAAACAGGGAGTTCCTTTGAAGAGGTGCTATATAAATACTTGAATGAATACATCCATACATGCATGCATGCATAAATACAACCACTGTACCACATATATATATATATATATTATAGTCCAATATGCATAAACGCGTGCCCAAAATTATTATCAGACGTGCTTAGATACATGTATTATACATGCCCAGTCTATAACTCTAGATGAATTGCGCAAGTAAGTAAGTAAGTAAGTAAGTAAGTAAGTAAGTAAGTAAGTAAGTAAGTAAGTATTGTTTTATTGAACCGTTTGCAAACGCACTGCCAGATGATGAACGAACTTGCAGATACATCCATGATCCATCCATACTTCCATCCATCCATCCATCCATTCATCCATACATTCTTCCATTCATCCATAGATTCCATACATTCATCCATCCATTCATCCATACATTCATCCATTCATCCATCTATCTTTTTTCTGTCAATCAAACTGGATACATGTGGACACAGCTGTGGATACGGATGGAGAAAATAATAGTTGTGATACAGCATATAATCATTCCGAGTTTATTCTGGCACTTCAAATAGACGTTATGTTCACCATACACGCAGCGCAAAAAACAGTATAATTCGCATGCATAAAGCATAAGCCACACAAACACACATACAAACACACGCGCACACACTCACACAAACACACTCACTCACACACACACACACACACACACACACGCACAAGCATACACACACAAGCACACACACACTCACACACACACGCACACACACACATAAGCATACACACACAAGCACACAAACACACATGGGAGTCCCTGCTCGAGTTGACTAATACAGTTGACATAGCAGGTACATTTTTTGTCAGCAAGCTAAAGCTGCGTCATGTATAAGGTTTCCGTTGTAAGTGGAGAAGCAGGTCTGCGCATGCGCTGCATGATGCTAAGACGACTTCTAAGACGAGAAGCAATCACGACGCAGCCTCAGAACTCGTGCAATTATTTATATATATATTATATGTATAATTATATATATATATATAATTATATACATGTATGTATTATGTAATTATATATAATTATATATAATTTATATATATATAATTATATAATTATATATAATTATATATAATTATATATATAATTATATACATGTATGTATATGTAATTATCTATAATTATATATAATTTATATATATATATAAGTATATGATGTATATAATTATATATAATTATATATATATAATTATCTGTATGTAATCTGTGTATATGGCGTTTATGGGTTGCGACCAACCGAGGAAAAGATGCTGAACTGACTGGATATTACAAAATGGAAAGCATAACAGGTTATACGAAGACACATGACTACATGATGTGTAGCTCACTATAACCGATACAAAAGCACAAACACACCAGCGCATGCACACATACAAACACACAAAACCACCAAAAAACACATACAGTATAGACTAATAAAAATATATGCAATTATGCACGCACAAAAACACACATGCACACATACGTAGGTCTACTCAAATACAAAAGTCCACCACTTCTTGAACTTTGACTGCGCCAGTTCCAGTATAGGCTATGTGGGTGACCAGATATATAATAAATATAAGCTTATAATTATATGTAATGTAGTGTTTGCAATCTCTTCTTGCTTGCCAGTATCATTGACCATGTGTCAAATCCGTATACTGCAGAGTGCTCAAAACTATGACATAATATACTACGTGCGAATGCTAGTTCTCCCACTACCGGCCTACATCTCTTTTTCTTCCAGATTCCAGTAATCCTCCCAAGAGTACAATTTGCTTTCTTATACGTTTCTTTATTTTCCTGTCGCAGCTGGTGTCTGCTGTCATTAGAGCGACGAAGCATAGCAGAAGGCGTATACCTCGGTTCAGGAATACACGTTTATTCCTTTTATCGATACCATCTAAATACGAATTGCGTAGGCTACATGTTACATGTGCCTACAGCTGTGTAGTATGTGTACAGAGGGCTAAGTATCTCGATCATAGAAAACAGGTCAGCCTACTAGGCCATAATAACAGAGTATCATCGAGGTATCTTAATTTTAACGTGATAATGATTATGATAAATAGACATTAATCGTAGACTACATGAGACAACGTCTTGCAAAGATAAAGATTTAATGAAAATTCATAGTTAATATACAGTTTTGATCTTGATTATAGTAAGACAAAACACATGCCACAAAAAGACAATAAACTAATAGACTAAATAATGGACACAATAAATCGAAATATAGACATAACTCAATTCATCAGCAGAGCTGAGCAGACAGCATGAAGACATGCACAATATCGTCGCATACTCATCTCAATTCAATTTCAATTCAATTCAATTCAATTTTAATTCAATTCAATTTTAATTCAATTCAATTGCAATTCAATTTCAATTCAATTCAATTCAATTTTAATTCAATTCAATTTTAATTCAATTCAATTGCAATTCAATTTCAATTAAATTAAATTAAATTCAATTCAATTCAATTCAATTCAATTCAATTTGTTGATCTCAAGAAACAAATCAAATTGAATTCATAACGATAAAACATTGCACACATGCAAATATATTATGTAGACCTACATTGCGAACACATGCACATGTAAGAAAACCCACATGCAAAATGTGTAAACGTTTACTGTAATTGACTTACTGTAGGAATCGCGAATCCTTCAGACTATTGAATCGAACATAAAACATGGCGCTATACATAATAAAAGAGTATGTATATATATATACATATATATATACACATCATATACGAGTCTCGACTGACTCCAACTATCAGCAAAATGCGCTAAGCCCAGCATACGACGATGTTTCTGCAATCATCACAACTCCAAAAGCATCTTCTTTCGCCGACCTATCTACTTAGCCTACCTATTTAGACAACTAACGGTACTGGGAATGAGACTATAACTGAGAAATATCTGCAGCGATGCGGTGGTAGGGGTTCTAGGACAATTACCCCCGGGACAATTACTTCCGGAAATTACCCCGGATAATTACCCCCGGAGACAATTACCCCCAACTAGGTCACCTGCCTATATGTCTATGGTCGTATACCCAAGGCTAGAACTGTGTTGGGTCAACGAGTTCTTCCTGGTAGGTCTAATTTATAGGCACGAGGTCACTTGGACAATGGACAATGGACAGGTGCTGGTGCCTTAAGATGCACGCGATCCTAGATCCATTATATAGACAGCTATGCGTGGATGATGATGAAGTGTCTAGATATTAAGTCTAATGATCTGAGTCGAAGTTGTCGTGATTCTTTTGCATATCACACGTGCATGGCTCGGACACGCACGCACGCACATCAATATGTCAAAGTAGTAATCAGTGACCGTAAGTCCTGATTAGTGACCGGATCTCACATAGGGTGTGGTCAGCAACTGCAGCAACGCATTGAAGGCAACGGGGTTTCTGCGATTGCATGCTTACATTGAAGAGTCACCGGAAACAACAGGAATTTTGAATGCGTCAGCCTTGTAATCGTAATATTGCAAGCGGATAATTTATATAGCGCTGCTTTTAAGAAGTCTCCATCCATGTTGAATCAAGTGAACTGTTGACGTATGTAGCTAAGAATGGAAATTTTATCAGTAGGCCTATTGAGGTGGATTCGAACCTGCAATCCTCCGGTTGCAAGACAACGAGCACACCCACTACACCACCGCGCCCCACCACTGCATGCCAAAGACCATTAGAACCGAATCGAGTTGTTTGTAGATGTTTTGCGACGAATCTAAGAGACTGCAGCAGACATTGGACGTTGATGAATAGAGAAAAGAAGTTGCTTCATCTGATGTAGACTTCATGTACATGGGAAGACTAAGTGCTTCAATTCGACGTCTTCCTCCCCTTTGCCGTGGAATAATTTATGGAATGGACAACGTTCTAAAACTGTTGACAGGATTTCTCCATTGCGAATTCCATTCCAAGATGAATGGTAGACCAGCGACTGCGGTAATTCTAAGTTACGTGAAATGTAAATGCACTCGGAACCATCTGTAGTGTACGTCGTATGTTTGCATATGGACATTTATATAGCCCCTTTTCATGAACCTCACTTGGAACGTTGTAGCTTTTTCCCCCATTTAAAAGCCAGTTCCAGGAAATGGAACCGCGCAAAACCGATTTTTTTCGCATGGACTGTTGAAGCGCTTCTACATTTTAAAAGAGCCAGTTCAGAGAGAACGCAATAAATTGAGTTAGCGAAATAAATAATTAAAATAATGCAATTAATCATTTACTTTAGAGGAAGCTTTATGATGCTCTAGGCATCAAATAGTCGGTGAACTTGGTACAGTTTAGCAATCAATCTGTTATTAGCTACAAAATCAGGTTAAAGTTAGATTAGAAAAGGCATCAAAGCATCAATTGAGTTAACGTTTCTGGAATTTTTAACGGTGCATCTAACATTGGTTTGCATAGGCTGTGCTAGTATAATATAATTATGAAAGATATACAGCTATTATGAGCTGTGTTGTGTTAAATTAATTTAAAAGATTGTCATAATTATTCCTTATTTAGCCTATAGTCTACGATGCGTTTCTTAGAGGAAACATTTCTACTCTTAATTAAATATAACATCATAATATAATAACCCAGTGAAGACAAAAACCTGATTAATTTTCTTATTTAAAAAGTAACGCCATATGATTTTGCAAATACCCAAGCAGGTGCAAATCACAATCGAATCATAAGAAGGTGAATCAATTAGACTAATGCACTTGAAATGAAGACGTTGATTGATTTAGTGATTGATTGTTGGAT